>MNCI01010502.1:97213-168226 GCA_015680685.1 Gnetum montanum
TAAGTCCCAAGAGTTCTTCTCGTTTCATTCCTTAGCCCATCCACGATGTGGCGAAGTTGATCCCACTTAGCATACCCATGGCCCAGGCAACGATGTAGCAGTATATAGTAACAGACCATGGCAAGGGTTCATAAGCACCTTGTTTCCAGCCTTGGGTCTGGTTATGCAAATTGGACACTTTGGAGTACGTTTGATATTTGTTGTTGAATAGTTCAAGCATCGTACTCCACCTCCTGATGGTTTTAGGTTAGAAGGACTGGTACCAGCTCTTTGCTTCTTTGGTGAGTGTCCTTGGGAACAACTTAAGCTTCTACCACTCATTATCTATATTTTGCAAGGCACAAGCATTATGGAATGCCTGTAAATGATGTTGAGGATCAACGTTGTATTCCTCTTCGAAACGTGGGATATTATTTATGTCCAAACGCTTGATCCTGCTGTCTTTTAAGTGCCTTGTAGGGATCCTAACTACCTCTGTAATGTCTAGCATGTTTTGGGTTGCAAGTAGTGGTTCGTCATGATCATCCCTGTCATGACGTCTATGATGTCTTCGTGGTGGTTCCCTACTCTCCCTACGTCCTTGCCCTTGTCCTAACTCCTCTCGACCTTCTTGTCGAGGTCTTTCATCTTCCTTACTTTTACCCTCTCCATTGTGCTCATGATGGTTGCGCCCATATGTGGAAGGAGAGTGTGAATGGTGAGATGAAGAAGAAGAGGAAGGGGATCCATCACCATGGCGATGTTTCTTACCTTCTCTTTCGCTGCTTTGGCCCTGATCATTGTGACAATCAAAGTGCCCATCCTTAGTGTGAGTGGTTGTTCTTTCCGTGAACAGTTGGTGTTCACGGGGATCAGAGCCCATAGCATGTACAGTTGATCAAAGGCTTTGATGCCTAACTTCTTCACCATTGTGAGGAGGAGGAACATCATTTCCTAAGAAACCCGTTGTGAGGGGTTCCTCGTCTCCTATTTCACCAAGGACATGGGGGACCTTGCCCTTCAATAATGTGTGTTGGCTCTCCTACCTTAAGTCCCGAATACGTTGGGCATCTGTGGGATGATAATCCCTTGTGTCAAAATCATCTAAAACGTATTCAACAAATAGTTCTTGCATGCCAATCTATGCCAAGGCACGGAAGAGCATGTTAGGGACTGATCGATCTGGGGGTAACACAATGTTACCTTGCAAATCTCTCCACTGCAGTTTTTCGTCTTGATGGAGAACAAAAGTAAAATCAGGAATATACTCATCAGAATGAGTATATGTCATCTTATATTGTTGAGGCACTGGCTAGTTCAGGTTATCTGTATGTCGCTGACTATCTTCCGTGTTATCCCTAGGTGAGTTAACCTTATGAGAAGAAGCCATTTTATTGATGTGTTGTTCACCGTTATATATGTTCTTATTTAACTAATTAACCCAAAGGTTCATTAAGGCTCACAACGATGTGAAAGATGTCCTAATGTCCTAATTGGCATACAAACACTTAGTCCTTGATAGCGGCACCTATGATGAGTGGCGAGGTACCCCTACACTCAACCATATGAAACGAGCGTAGCACACGCGATCGAGTCGAACTCCGTAGACTAAATGCCTAAACGCTGCAAGGAACACTTGGGGATAATTAATCGTTGTCTTCCCAGACTTACTTGTTGTTTTCACGGTGTATGGTTAAGTAAGTCCGAGGGATATGATTTTTTTGGTCTTTTTAGGTTTATCTCCTATGCTAAGGGGTGAAGGGTTGGGAGACTAAAAGTAACTCTAACTACAGCACTAAGTCCTAGCGTCATCATCCGTTCCCACTTGCCGTGCACACCCTGAACTGTGCAACTGTGGCTACCAAACGCTAATCGTTACTAGGATTACCACACGTAACGCACGTGCTCAAAGCGGTCGTACTGAGGCACCTAACTAGCCTAAGTGTGATGAGCAACTAATTCGTGGACTAGCTGTACACATCCGTAGATGCTCGTAATCAAGTCGTACTCATCCCACGTTCTAGGAGATAAGGGTGAGAGAATCTAATCGCGATGAGTAGCTGATTCCTTGGCTAGCCGTACACATTTGTCAATGCTTGTAACCAAGTCGTACTCATGTCGCGTTACTAGGAAAGCAATAAATAACATTAAATAAACCTATCCATGTACTACAAAGTTTATCCACAAAGCTCGTCTTTATTGCCGTATACAACTTGCGTTCAGGTACAAAGTTGCTCAAATAAAGAACCGTTCACTTGGGGGACTCCTACTGTGGGCACATGGAAAATATTCTATCTCTAGGGTGATCAATCCACCAGAGCTTCGCTACTTTTAACCTCTATATGAAAATGAGGGGAGTGTCGCCTCTTATTTATAGATTGGGCAGCAAACCGCGATATCGCGTACACGATATCGTGGCTTGTGCATATCACGTCTCATCACTTATATTATGAGATTTTAAATTTCTATCTTGTGCCAACATTTGTTCTTTTAGTTTCCTTTCTTGTTATAGAACTTGCATTGAGGAATCAATGAAGATGGTGCAAAGGTATTGGTCCTTGATTACAAATTGGATATTCCTTTTCTTTGTTCACCTCTCTATGTTGGTTATTTGAAAGCTTGTTAACTTGGAATGATAAATCACCAATTTAGTAGGAATTTCTACCTCTATCTCTTTGAGGATTTTAGGCTACACAAACATTTTCTTAATTAAGGTTAATAATTTGAGCTTGTTAAGAACTCTAGGATAAGATATCAATTAATATAATACATAGGTAATAATAAGATATTTTGTTTAGATCATTCTTATGATAAAATGAGTAAATATATAGTTCTTATATAATATTTATATCACTCTTTTAACTTTCTACTCCATGATAAGTTGATTCCTATACCCATCAAGATTTCTAAGAAGAATAGTGAGCCTTTTAAGGAAGTGTGTAAGTGGCTCATCATTCATGATCTTTATGTTATCAAATTATATTCTAATCTTCAATTATTTAATCTGTTTATTGACTATGTCACATGTATATGCTTCATGGAGTCTATACCAATGCTTTTTTGTAGTATTTTTATAAATAATCCTAGCCCTAGGGGTAAGAGTCTTAGCTTAGTAATACTCATGTTACAAGTCTAATGCCACTTAGTAGCATTGAATTATAAATTTTAAGAAAATTCCACAAAAGGGATTCTAAAACTTCTCCGATAGATCTAATGAGTTGTAATAGATGCAAGTAAAAATTTCAATTTTAGTTTTATCAGGAGGAATGACGAAATAATTTTCAATGTACTTTTAGATCTTATTGGCTTATAATAATGACTTTAACAAACATGATGAATAAGCAAATTCTTAGGACCCATTGAAGATTACACTACATTTTAGAATGTCTTTAGTGATGAGATTTTCTTCTTTTCCTTTTAAAGATTTGATATGACTTCTCAAAGGTGCAATGAGAACGTGAAGGCCCAAAAAGCATAGTGGTCTAGGTCCTAAGACTAAAGGAGAGTAACTTAATTAGTAGGTTGCAGTGGAGTCAACAAATGAAATCCAAGAGCACCATAACTAGACTATAGTTTCATTGTAACTTGGATTGTGACATGGGAGCAAACAAGACATGGTGTAAGGTAGCCAAAAATGAGGCATAGATCTTGATCTAGCCATGACATAAGCATGACTTGATTATGATTTCCTCCCAACTAGTTTTCTACCTCTACTTCTTAGGTGCAACTAATGCTCAATTATAGTCAAGTTATGTTCTATAGATATTGAGTTGAAAATATATGAAAACATAATCCAAATTCTTAGATTTACAAGATTCAAGCCCAATTGAGGGTTGATAGTCCTTTAGAATGCATATAGAATCTAGATTTTCTTGTCTAATACATCAATTTGAAGAAAAACATATATCACCATCAGTTTGGATTCATTGAAAATGAAAAAGCATAAAAAATAATAAAGATAGAGAAAATTATCTATACTTAATTAGAATTTATTATTAATCATGAAAATAACATGGAATTATTTAGATCTATTTGCAAATCAAGCATTTGTAGCTTGAACTATGATCAACACAAAATTATGAAGCTTCATATATTAAATTTGGCAAGTTGGTATGAAAACCTAGATTGGAAATATGATAAAACATGAAATGTAAAAGAAAAGAATATCATAAATTTTTATTTGATGTTCTTGAGAGTGAATTCCTTCAATAATGAATATAATTAAACACGAAACTAAGAAATCCAAGATAATTTCTCAAGAAAACCTTTCAAAGATGTTAAAACCTAACATAAACATCAAATTTTATGCTAATTTCATACTAAACATGCATAAATTTACTCAACTTAGAAGAGAAACATGTAAAAACATAGTTAATTGAGCAATTGTGTCAGAATTGAGAGAACGAGTGTGAATCAATATGAGATTATATGAGAATTCATATGTTAGAATTTGAATGAGAAAATGTATAACAAAGAATCATGGAAGGATTTACTTCTTAATTGGAATAACCATGCTTACATAAATATAAGAAATAGAGAAAAGAAAGGAAGTTAAAAGAGCTTCAACATACAAAGAGAACTTGCCTATACATACTAAAAGAAAAATAAAAAATAAAAAGATCTTTCATTCAATGCAAATGATCTTAGAAAGTACAAACAAGAGAGGTTTGCCCCTACTTATACTTTTTAGTGGGAGGATTTTTCTCTTTTTAGCATGGGCCTAACATAAAGTTTCTTTGGCTCCTCTTTTTTTCTTTTTCTTTTTCTTTTCTTTTTCCTTTTTTCTTTTTTAGATCAGCTCTCAACTAGACTTTTTTGTATAGTCTTTAAGTTCAAAACCAAAACACTTCTAACTTCTACACATTCCAATAATAAATCATAAAAACAACAATTAGTACCATTATGTCTCTACTTAACATAAAAAGTGATAACTATAAAGGAGTATGGATAGGATGCCATACATTTAGACTAGTGCTAATAATTAGAATTGTTAATTCTAGTTATTGTAATGGTGTTACACTCAATATATTCAATTTTACCATTTAGTGTTCTCAAGAATGTAGTTTGAGAAGATAGATTCTCAATGGAATATGATTGAGGAATCCCTAGCTACATGTACCAGGTAAAATTACAAATAAATGACTAGTTTCAATTATCCAATAGTTAAATATTATGTTTTATTGAAGCACAAGAGACGTAACCTATATATAAGCTAACCCTACAATGCAATAAACCATGTAAATATGCATACCTATATAAGATGCTATAAATTAAGATGTATCTTCTAGATGGACTTCTTATGACAACCTATCCTTAAGTCCCTTCATGCTCCTCCTACCTTCACTTCAAAGTGGAAATGGCATCGACTTAGTAAAAAAGTATACTCTCTATAATTATAAAGATGCAAAATGTAGTTTTTTTTTCAAATTGCTAATCATAGAATAGTAATACTAAATAGTATTTTGTTCATATGTTTTAGGAGAGCCTATCTATAATACTAAATAATATTTTATACATACATATAAAGCAATTTTACGATATGTATCATGCCTAAATTCAAGGATTATCATTTAAAGTGATGGTAAGGTGCTTGTTTCTCAAGTCAAAGTTAGATTTGAGCCTAAGTGCAACTACTAAGAGGTTAGGCTTTTGCTCACCTACCGACCTTTCTCTCTAGGTGGAATGAGCATTGTGGCTCTAGGGTGATGATCCTCTAATGTCCAAATTCATCTCAAAAGAAGTATACACTTGTATATATACCATATTTTTTTATTTGTCTACTAAATATTTTTCTATGTAAGAATATGAAGGATTTGGTAAGGACATACATCTTTTACAAAACAAAAAAAATGTTCTCGGCCAAATTATAAATATATTAATAAAAATATTAGTAGCATAGTTTATATACGCATGTACATATAGATATATTTATATATAAATTTATTGGTAAAACACCGTTATAGTTAAAGCAATGTCATTATGTTAATTCCCTCTTAAAAATTTACTGTTTAAAAAAAATAAAAGGAAACAGAGAAGGGTTATTTTGTTGCAGTGATTTTTAGCATTTTTAAAACAAACTTTATTTATATTACCTTGGAATAACCAAGCTAAACGCAAAATACCTTTTAATTGATATGAACATCAAATAGTAGTTTTAAAGACAGAACACTTAGCAGACAAGCAACTTAGAAGACATATGGCCTAACAACTGGTCTGCATCATGGACCAGAGATCATTAACAAGACCGTCTAGCATTACCGTATTTCACAATCAAAACTCAGGAGTTAAAACCCAAGACTTCAATCAAGACAAAGCAGAAGAAGAATCACCAGCGGAAGTGGACCTGCTTAGAGAGTTCATCACGGGAAACATGGCGGAGGAACGAGGATCCAGATCAAACGAATCATATCTTTTAAAAAGATTTGCCACAAACAAAGTTGCCACCGTAACCACAAAATCCTTTGCAGGGCACTGCTTATTAGCAATCCCTGGATCCTCAGTTTGTGGTCCGTTAGACCACAACACATGAGGCAACAGCCTCATGCGTTTCTCCTCATCCACAAACCGATCTCCCACAAACTCCTCAGCCCTGTCAAATAGGGTAGGATCCCTTGTAGCAAATGGCTGATACCCACCAAGCAGTTGCCCTTTATGCAACCGGTAAACACCTGTTGTACTCTCTATATCCATATCTTCCTTAGCCCAACCATATTGTAACTCCACTGGTGGATTCAGTCGGAGCTGCTCATAAACACAGGACCTTGCTAGGCTCAGTCGGTTGTCCTCCATGATGGCCTTGGCAAGATCCTCCTCAGCCCAGGCCTCTGCAGTGAGCCGATTGTGCAGGTCAGGGCCTGCCATAGCAAGATGGGTGAGGAGAGAAGGGAAGAAGATCATCATTCCGCCAAAGGCATTGAAACCCAAGATGAAGATGAGCTCATGAAGAGCCTCATTTTGGGTTATTTGGAATGTATCATGGGCCTTGGCCAAAGTGGTGGAGGCATAGGTTTTGATGAAGTTGCAGAGTTTGGTGTAGGAAGATGAGATAGCAAAGAAGGGTAGACGGATGCTATGGATGGTGAGAGCATCTAGGAATTTGGGAAGCACCCCTGATGATGCTAGAGGTGCTAATTGTGGTGCTAGCCATGCCTCTGTATACGATGGACCTTTATCTCCTGTATGGTAAAAATTTTACAAAGTTATGCATTTCAAATCATGAACCTATTCTAATTTTTTTTAAAAAAACCATGCCATATATCAATCCTATTTTAGTGAGACAAGGCTATGATTAAAATTATATTTTAAAAAAGTTCCTAATAATTCACTTCAATCATGAAAATACTGAAAAATATTAACCAAAAATATATTAAATACCAACCAAGAACAGGCACCGGATCAGCTCCAGCGATGGTACGGCAGATTAAATTAAAAAGAAACTGGCTAATGTGGTTTCCAAACTTTGCAGATCCCTTCACCGCAATATCTTTCTCAATCTCTAAACAAAATTCCTTAAACACACGATCAAACTCGGGGCCGAGTGTGTCAGAGCTCTTGGCAAGCAAACTCATGCAAAACTTCTTTTTCCTGGAATGGCCTTCCTCAGAGGGATCCATGTACACAGTAGTTTTGTACCCACCAAAAAATTTGAGATCTGGCATATAATATCCAGTGAGACAGTTCTTCTTCTCCACCTTGCTCAGATCAAACAGAGTAGAAAAACACTTTGCATCAAGAAGCATCACCACATTCGATTCCCCAAGAATGGGTGGCCCCGGTGGCATGTTAACCCTTATTACAGTGCTTTCATATTTCTTGATCCTTTTCCTGAAAAACTCTGGAGCCCCATTCTTGAAATACTCGATTCTATCCAATATTGCCCCAATTTTTGGCAGACCCAGGCTGCCTGGAACCACCTTTGCTTCTGTGTCAGCCATTGCTGTAACTGATGAATCAAAACCTCTTTCTGAAACTTCCCTAGTCAAGAAAAAATTCAGAGAGGATTAAGAAAACCAGCATCCAACTGAGAATCTGTGAATGTAGCTAATACCCAAATACGATCATATTAACGGAGACAATAGACCTAACTCAAGTACATTTCTGACTATGTGTTGTATGTTTTTGCAGAGTTCAAAACTTAAGGAACCAACTACATATGACGCGTTGGTGTGTTTGGAAGATTAGATTCTCTCTCTCTTCCTTTATTATTAAATTACCTTTTTTCATGGCTTTGTAAACGGTTACAGCTATCATTCCACAGTCCACAAAAAGTACATGGTACCTGCCAGAGAGTGGTTGTCAAAGTGCAATGTATTTGTATTTGATTATCATAAATTGGGTTGCTGCAGAATGCATAATAGTGCAAAGCTAATTTTGACTGTACAATGTGAAAGATTTGAACACGATGTACCTAAAGGTTTACATTTGACGTAACCAACATCCATTGTGGCGCGCCTCACTAAAAAAAATAGGTCAAGCTGTTGGAGTAATTCAAGACCTAGTCTTTAGGAATTAGTTGTCCCACTCAAGTTGCTATTTTTTGGTAGTAGTTGTGCTAACAGCTATTTTTGACAAGTTGTTAACATTAGAATTGTAAATGTCTCCTATGTTCTCATTGCAAAGTAAGTAGTTGTGTTTAGTTATGGGAGAAGTAGGTTCAATTCAATAAAAAATTCTATTTTTGACAAATTGTTAACATTAGAATTGTAAGTGTGTTCGATGTTCTCATTGCAAAGTAAGTAGTTGTTTTGGCTGAGAGGCCAACTCGTCTCATAGGATAGGGGGGGAGAGGGGAGTGAATTTGTCACCCTCCATGTTCTCATACGATAGGGGGGGAGGGGGGAGTGGATTTGTCACCCTCCATGTAATGCATCATGTGCAGGGGAGCCAAAGAGTCATTGGAGGGGAGCTGAATTTGAAAAGTCAAAAAACCAAAGAGTCATTGCAAGGGAGCTACATCTCTATTCGATTGATGCCCCTCAACCCTTCAGCACCCCATTCATCTCTTCGTATTTCCTCACACGCATGCACCACATGTAGGGGAGCCAAAGAGTCACTATAAGGAACTGAATCTCTATTTAATTGATACCCTCCACCCTTGGGATCCCCATTCATCTTTTCGTATTATCTCATGTGCATGCACCATGTGTCGAGAAGCCAAAGAGTCATTGTAGGGGAGCTAAATCTTTATTCGATTGCAGGGGAGCCAAAGAGTCATTGTAGGGGAGCTGAATCTGAAAAGTCAAAAAGCCAAAGAGTCACTGCAAGGGAGCTAAATCTCTATTAGATTAATGTCCCATGACCCTTGGGCTCCTGATGAGCCACGATATCGCGTACATGATATTGTGGCCTGCCTCAATTTCTATAAATAAGAGGCAACTTTTCTTGTTCAAGGAGTTAGATTTTGACCCTTAGCTAAACTCTTGCAGTTTTACCATTCCAGAGTTAAAATAATTTCCATGTTCCCACAGTAGGAAACGGATCTTTATTCGAGCAAATTGTACCTGAGCACACATTTGTGTATGGTAATAAAGATGAACTTTATGATAAACTTTGCAACATACAGATTAAGCTAAATAGTAATTAATTATTGTTGAATGTTTAAATGTTTTCCTAGTTACCTAATCTCTCTCTCAACCTTTGACTCTCCTAGTTAAGTACACTCAGTATGACCGCTTTGAGCATGTGTGTAGCGCTTGGTAACCCAATAACAAGTAGCGTTTGGTAATCCTAGTAGTGTTGCACTGGTTCAGGATGTGTACGGCAAGTGGGAACGAATACTGGTGTTAGGACAATTAGAACTTAGTTAGTGAATAGTTAATGAAAGTTAGTCACTTAGTTCTCCTTACCTTCCCCTATTAGCATAAGACATTAAAAAGATAAAAGTTATAAAAATCATATACCTCAAGCTTACTTAACCATACAACCGTGACAATATATGTAAGTTTGGGAAAACAACAATTGATTAACCTTGAGTTTTCCGTTAAGGCATGTAAGCACTTAGTCCTTGGAGTTTGACTAGATCATGCATGAAACGCTCATATTCATATGGTTGAGTGTAGGGGTACCTCGCCACTCATCAGCTCCCCATTTGTCTCTTCGTATTTCTTCACATGCATGCACCACATGTAGGGAAGCCAAAGAGTCACTGTAGGGGAGATGAATCTCTATTCAATTGATGCCCTTGACCCCTAGGCTCCCCATTCATCTTTTTGTATTCTCTCATGTGCATGCACCATGTGTAGAGAAGCCAAAGAGTCATTGCAGGGGAGCCAAATCTTTATTCCATTGATGCCCTCGACCCCTAGGCTTCCCATTTGTTTCTTTGTATTCCCTCACATGTAGGCCCCAACATGGGTAACCAATGAATATTTAGTATTATAAATGATGGGTAATATTGAATAGTTATTATTATTATAAATGGTCATGATTACGATTACAGTAATAATGAATATTTTTTATTATAAATAGTGGGCAATAATGAATATTTATTATTAATAAAAATGGTGACAGTTATGATCATGGTGATGATGGTTTTGGTGTGGTATAGTATTTATAGATATTGAACTTGGACATTGTCTTACAAGATTAAGAGGTGCAATATTGGAATTTGTGCATTTTTAGAAACATGGATCCTGCTGCTATTTATCCCAATAGAGAAGGTGAAGATCACTCTCTTCAAGATCAGCAACAACAATCAACTACTACAACAAGCAATACAATTTATGGAGGTCATGGAAGTGAGCATGCGTGTGGGCATGGCCGAAGAAGAGGATGACCATGGATTATAGAAACTAAAAATCTAGAATTGATGACTACAGAGGAGAGAAGACGACTTTTAAAATGAGAAGCAAAATGACGTGAATGAGAATGAGAACTAATTCTATGAAATTTAGGATTATGTAATTTATGCATTTTTTAATATTTCAAAACAAATATTTATCATAGGAAAATCTTCTTGTTTTATTTACATACTTACATTGCATACTTACATTTACATACTTACATATATTTAGGTTACGTCAACTTCAAATCCCCTCTCATCACTTGGAAATTCATCCAATGCAATGATCCACATTATTGATACTAATAATGTAAATAATCAAGAAGAAATGCAGGTTGATGTTTGCCCATACTCAGGTTGGTAAATAGTTTAATTCAATTTTTAGTTTAAATTTTGAAACATTTGACATTAGAAATGCATTTGTGCCTGTTAATCAAGCAACGTCTATTCCAGATATCACACACAAAGAATAACAACAATTACAAGAAGATCAAGAACAACTACATTATAGTGAGAGTGAGCACCGAAAGAGGCAATGTTAACAAGAAGAAAATTCATTTCATCGAATAAATGAAGCTACAGATCTTGCCAGTGCACCAACAATGGAAATGCCTTCTTCAGGACCTATTCAGTCTTTCCTATGATTGCAAAAGGTAAGTATAGAAATTGTTCAAGCAATACATAATTTTAATACTGTAGTTAGAAGTTTTGCAAATCCATGTTCCTACAATGTACACAATGAAATGTTTTTTATTATATTATTGGATTCAACCAGAAGTAGAGGACCCACATGCATTAGGTGCATTAAAGAAAAGAAAGATAATATTTTTCACAGTTTTGGTTGTGAAATCAAACAATTTTCTGTTGAAAATAACATGGATTTTAGTATCCAACCACCTATCCTAGGCTATTTAACTAAGGTTGAAGAAATGTTAATTGCAAAAATGAATCCCATTTTATAAGTTACACAATTAGCTTTGCTCAGGATGTCACATAGATTACTAAAAGACTTCTTCTTAGAATTAAAGACATCCCTTTCTTGATATTGAGAAAATTAGATCAAATGGGCATCGAGTATAATTTCATTGTTAGCAAGAGACAGGTTTATGAAGCTTTGATTTTTAAGAAGGCAAATGATCCATACTATCGAGATGTCAAGATCGATATGCATGCATTAGATGATGTTGCTGATACCGTGATGTTAACATCTTCCATAGCATTCCTTATATTCCATTGTCAGAAAAGGATGGAGAAATGATATTGCAATTTCAAGGTCCTTTGCTTCAGAAAGATGATGAAAACATTATCAATCACACATCATTAGTTGCACAATGTGTTGGAATTGGAGGTTGAGAAATAACGGGTCAAGAAAACTCATTATTGTGAAAATAAATCAATTGCACATCATCCGTTAGGTTAATTTTTTATGTGTGTTTTTGTTATTTTTTTATAGGAAATTGTAATGTGTTGAACATTACATTTTGATGATTTTGTGCAATTTTCATAGTTTCACTTCAAGTTGAGCTCTTTTGTTATCGGTACTTAGCATGCTTTCCTATACATTTACATTCCCAATGTAAAAACATTCCAAAGTTTGGTTCTATTCTTTTTTCAATGCTTTCTAGAGTGGCAGGGAATTCTGAAATTGTAATTTTTTGCTACTATCTTGAGTAATCTTCTTTTGCTACATCTTTTTCAATGTAAAGGAACATTTGTAAGTTCATGTTCTCTTTATCTCTTTGTATATTTTATGTAGGTTTTATCATTTCTATGGCTGTGCTTTGAAATTTAGCAGTTACCATGGAGTATATGCATTTAGTTATTACAATTGTGACTACTTATTTGTTTGCAATATGCATTTTAATAAAATGCAAAAACGTTAGCATTTTTGCTAGCACATGAAAATTATTAGTCAATTTGAGATGTCGGCCTGACTTTGGTCATAATTTTAACAATTTTTATAGATTATTTTGAGGAATTAAAGAGTTCAAATTTGATAATTTCTTCTTACATTCTCACATGCAGTGAGGCCTTTTCTTTATGCACATATTCTTTGATTGATGGAATGTAATGGATGATATGGTTGTTAATCTAGTAAATTTTAAAAATGAGAACTTTTACACCTATGGTAGCCTAGACCTTGAGAAGATCTCTAGCAAGATCATGTTGTGATGATCCTAGCCAATGTCGAGGAAAATGGCGACAAGCTCTCCACCGACACACATGTCTTGCCATAATCATAAATAACCAATTATTTATAAATCTCCCCTAGCCAAAGAGTCACTGCAAGGGAGCCAATGATTATCTTTATCTCAATTATTTATAACCTCGATTATATATAATGATATATTTATAATCATAAACATAAATTATTATATATAATTATTATAAACACTTCATCATAAATAAATTCAGTTATTTATAATCATTTCAATATATATATCTTATGGATAATGGTAACTGAGATATAATCATTATGGATTAACATTATGAATGAAAAAATAATATCTCTAACATTATGGATTATGAGTAATATTTCATCATCTCTTGGCTTTATTTATTATGAAATGTTTACCGTTCAAATGAATCTTATAATCCATAATACCTCAAATTATAATTATGGATTATTGCTCTAATTATAATAATCTCATAACATTTATTGGATTCCACAATAATTATAATATAATAATTATGAATGAGGTGTTATTATCATTCATATCTTGTCCACTTTAACAATAATGTCAATATACAAGAGCCCGTGATATAATAATAACATTATTTATGCATTTGTAACATGATTTTTTATATCTCCACGAATGAATATGCATTACAAATATATCTTACAGTGCCAAATTAGTTTGATCTCTTCGTATTCCCTCACATGCATGCGCCACATGCATGGGAGCTAAAGAATTAGTGTAAGGGATTTGAATCTCTACTCAATTAATATTCCCTAACCCCTAAGCTTTCCATTCATCTCTTTGTATTCTTTCACATGCACACACCACATGCAAGGGAGATAAAGAGTCACTACAAGGGAGTCGAATCTATGTTCAATTGATGCCCCCTAACCCTTGGGCTCTCCATTCATCTCTTTGTATTTCCTCACATGTAGGGCCCAAGGTAATAATGAATATTTATTATTATAAATGGTGGGTAATATTAAATATTTATTATTATTATAAATAGTGATGGTTACAATTACAGTAATAATGAATATTTATTATTATTATAAATGGTAACGATTATGATTATAGTGACAGTTACAATCATGGAAATGGTTAAGGTGATGACGATTATGGTGTGATGTAGTATTTAAAAATATTGAACTTAGGCATCATGTTACAAGATCAAGAAATACAATATTGGAATTTATGCATTTTTAGAAACATGGATCCTACTGCTATTAGTCCCAAGAGAGAAGGTGAAGAACACTCTCTTCAAGATCAGCAACAACAACCATCTACTACAACAAGTAGTGCAACAACTATCTACTGCAACAAGTAATGCAATCCTTGCTCATATGTGAAGGTGCAAGGGTAATGCTTGCAGTTAACCTTTGGCGTAGAGCATGATTGGTGAATGGTGCACTTGGCATGATTCAAAATATTATGTATTTTTAAGGTAAATAGTCACCTACATTACCATTATATGTTATTGTTGATTTTGACTCCTATATTCGATGTGCCTTTGATAATGGTAATCCCTATCATGTGCCAATTGTACCTGTGGTTCGAGGGGCATCTCGTCAATCACCATTACAGTTGGCATAGGCCATGACTATTCATAAATCTTAAGGAATGACACTAGATAAGGCTACTATTAATGTTTGTTGCATTATCTGGAGTCAACACCATTGATTCTTTAAAGATCCATCCTCCTTTTCATGTGCAAAGATACAGAAAGATTTTAGATGCTAAACATCTCCAAAGTAGAATTGCGCAAGAAGTTCATTTTGCTCAGTTGGAGAATTAGGCATATTTAGTTCACACTTATCATTGTATTTTGCCTTTTGCTCAATCATATTATATAGCTAGAGCAAACTTGACCGAGAGGGTAAAACTAAATTGGGTAAGTGGTAGAGAAATAGAGGAGGGATGAGTGATTCCATTTTTAGTTATCTTGTTACCTTGTCCAGTAGTTGGGCTTCGTTCACATCATTTTTTTAAAAATCATCTCGACCAATATATATATATATATATATATATCTAAGCTAGTGTCTAGTCATTTCATTTGTATGGGAAAAGTTGTTTCAATTCAATAAAAAATTCTATTTGTTCTCTATTCTATGTCCCTTCTTTTAAAATAGGGATTTAGTGATATTATTTTTCTACATCAGAGCTTGGTTGTTTAAACATGAGCATTTACTATGAATTGAGATTGAATATGGCTACTAACAACAATTTGCCAAGTCTTCAAAATTTTCCAATTTTCAATGGCACCAATTATTAGTTTTAGTACATGAAAATGAAGATGTTTTTCTAAGTCACATGATTTGTGGGAATTGGTCGAAAATAGAATTACAAAGCTCTTTGACCTAGAGTAAGCCCCAAGATTGATTACAGCACAATGAAATCAATCAAGGGAGAAATAGAAAAAGGATGTCAAAGCCCTATTTATGATTCTATAAGGTCTAGATGTGCTATTTCCATGAGTTATTAGTGCTACTACTTCAAAAGAAGCATGAGATTTGCTTCATGAACAATACCAAGGAACAAGTAAGGTGGTGACTGTCAAGTTGTAGGCTCTTCAACAAGACTTTGAGGATTTACAGATGAAGCCAATTAAGAAGGTACAAGAACTCTTTGCAAAAGTATCATCTATTATGAATCAAATTCATTCTCTTGAAGAAGAACTAAGTGACTAGAAGACTATAGAAAAAGTGCTAAGGTGCCTTTTTGCCAAGTACGATTATATAGTCATTGCAATTGAGGAGTCAAAGGACATGTTAGATTATTTGCTTATGGAATTAATGAGTTCAGTTCAAGAACATTAGTAGCAATTAAGTAGAGTAGCTTATGCTTCCTTAGAGCCTACATTCCAATCAAATATTAATATGAAGAAAAATTTAGATGGCTTTGAAAGAGGGAAGAATAGCAAAGGACAAGGTAATGGTTGTGGAAATTCTAGCAGTGGTAGAAGAAAGGGCAAAAATTATGGTTGAGGTAATCATGTTAATTCTCCATCTTGTTCTTATTGTGGTAAATCAAACCATATGGAGAAAAATGTTGGCATAAAAATAAGGTTGATCAAGATAAAGCTAGTCCACAATGCTACAATTGTAAAAACCATCACCACATTACTAAAGATTGTGATTTAAAAACACAAGGGCAAGCTAATTACCATGAATAAAAGATAGCATGTGAAGATAATTTATTTGTTGCTTATTTAACTAATGATGTTGGTGTTTGTGAACATGCATGGTATTTAGACAATGGATGCAACAATCATATGATAGGAAATAGAGATTGCTTTGTTGAAATTGATGAGAGTGTAAAGACACAAGTTACAATGTGCAACAACCAAATATAGGTGTGTGTGACTTACATGTTATTTCTATGATGTCTAAATTTGGGAGGAAACTTATACATGATGTGATGTATGTTCATAGTTTGCCCCAAAATTTGCTTAGTTTGGGTCATCTATTAAAGAAAGGTTATTATGCATTGTTTTGATAAAATGAGAAGGAGTTTGATTTATGCATTAAAGATGACAACAAAAAAACTGTTTCCTATTGTGCTTTCACAAGTCACCTTCAATGCTTTTAAGGCTTCAAGTGGTGATTCAATGTTGTGGCATAGAACGTACAATCATCTCAATTTTATTGGGCTGCAATTGTTACATAAAAAGAGCATGGTATTTGATCTTCCACTAGTGAAGATAAATGACAAAGTTTGTGAAGCATGTGTCTTCAAGAAGCATCACAAAGATAAGTTTCTTGTTGGAAAGTATTGAAGAGCCACTAAGCCTCTAATGTTGATGCATGCTAATATATGCCATCCAGTGTAAACTACATATTTGAATGGAAGTACTTCCTTATTTTTGTTGATGATGTTTTAAGGATATCATGGGTGTATTTTCTAAAGGAGAAATATGAAGCCTTTTAATTGTTTAAACAATTTAAAGTAGTTGTGGACAAACAATCTAGAAATTCAATCATGATTTTATGTGCTGACTGGGGGGTGAATTTACATCCCAAGATTTTAACTTGTTTTGCAAGCATTGTGGCATATAAAGATAACTCAGTGCTAGTTATATGTGTCATCAATATAGTGTTCCTAAGTAGAAGAATAGAACCATTGTTGAGGTAGCAAAGAGTATGCTAAAAGACAAAGCTCTTCCTAACATTTTCTAGGTAGAAGTAGTAGCAGTAGTTATCTATGTAATAAACTACTTCCCAACACAAGTAGTTGAAGGAAAAATCCCTTATGAATATTGGAGTGGAAGAAGTCCAAGTTCAAGGTATCTTAGGGCTTTTGGTTCTATTGCATATGCCTTAGTTCCATCAAAATTAAGGAAGAAGTTGGACGAGAAGAGCACCAAGTGTATCTTTGTTGGATATAGTGGATAGATAAAAGGCTACAAGATCTTTAATTCAATCACCTACAAATTGATTGTTCGACATGACATCATATTTAGTGAGGATGAAGCATGGAATTGGAAAGATGGAAGTGCAACCCCTTCTCTTATGGAAGTTAACAATTTAGATTTAGAAACAAACAATTCACTTGTACCTATTCCTCCAATAGTTGACTCTGCAATTAATTCTCCTCCAAGAAAGGTAAATAGTCTATTTGATATTTATGCTTCATGTGAGTTTGCTTGTTTTTCCATGGAACCTCTTTTTTTTAAAGATGCAATTATAAGAGAAGAATGGATCAAAGCAATGAAGGAGGAGATTGCTACTATTGAAAAGAACAAAACATGGAGCTTGATGACTTTGCCAATAGGAAAAGAAGCAATTCATCTTAAATGGATATACAAGTGTAAGTTCAATATTGATGATATATTATAGAGAAATAAGGCACAACATGTAGTCAAAGGATATGCTCAAATCCCATTTATTGGTTTTTCAAAAACATTTTGTACCCATGATGAAATTTGATATGGTGAGAAAAATCTTAGCTTTGGCTGGTCATGATGGTTGGCTTGTTTATTAGTTAGATATAAAATTAGCCTTTCTTAATGGTGATTTACTTAAGGATGCATATGTGGAACAGTCTAAAGGATTTGAAGTAAAGGAATTAGAGTACAAGGTTTACAAATTGCACAAAGCACTATAAGGGCTTAAGCAAGCTCCAAGAGCTTGGTATAGTAAAATTGACTTTTATTTTGCATATAATAATTTTTGCAAAATTGCAAGTGAACTTACGTTGTATTTTAAAACTTGTGAAAATGATTTTTTAGTGGTGTGCTTTTATGTTGATGATATGATTTACATTGTAAGTTCAATTGAAATGATGAAATCCTTTAAAGAGTCAATGATGAAAACTTTTAATATGTCTAATTTGGGCTTTTTTCATTATTCTTTGGGTATTGAAGTTGTGCAAGATGAAAATGGGATTTTTATTTATTCAAGAATGTATGGTACTAATCTCTTGAAAAGATTAGGCATGTTGAATTGCAAAGCTACCAAAAAGCCACTCAAGACAAATGATAAGATTTACTTGAATAATGGATTTGAGAAAGCTAATGAGAAGCCTTTTAGGAGTATGGTAGGAGGGCTAATGTATCTCACTCATACATGACTAGATATAATGTTTGCTATGAGTCTTGTTTCTAGGTTCATGCATAGTCCAAGAAACCACCATCTTGGAGCATCCAAAAGAAAATCTAAGATATATTCAAGGGACCATAAGTTATGGCATCAGGTATGTGAAGGGTAACAATAATGTTCTTCTTGAATTTACTAATAGTAATTGGGCTGGATGTTTAAAGAATAGAAAAAGCACATTAAGTTATGTTCTATGTCTTGGGTTTGGAGCTATTTCATGGATGTCAAAGAAGCAACCAAGCAATACTTGATCAAGCATAGAGGTTGAGTATATGGTTGTAATAGCCACAACATGTCAAGTTACTTGGATGAAAAGAGTTTTAGTTGATTTTAAGCAAAAACAGAGAAGCTTACAATAATTTTCTACAACAATATGTCTACCATTTCATTATCAAAGAATCTAGTGCAACAAGGAAGATCCAAACACATTGAAATATGCCATCATTTTATTGGGGATCTTATTACTAAAGAGAAGTTGAGTTATGACACTGCAATACTAAAGAATAGCTAGCCAACATATTCACCAAAGCATTATCTGAGGAGAAATTTAAGAAGTTTAGATCCTTGATTGATTTTAAACCCCTTCCTTGAATTAAGGGGAAATTGTTGAAGTAATTCAAGACCTATTCTCTAGGAATTAGTTGTCCCACTTGAGTTATATTACTATTTTTAGTAGTAGTTTTGCATGTAGTAATAGTTGTCATATTAGTTTAGATATTTTTGACAAGTTGTTAAGATTAGAATTGTAAACATGTCCAATGTTCTCATTGCAAAGTGTCTATTTAAGTAGTTATGTTTAGTCATTTTATTTATATGGGAGAAGTAGTTTCAGTTCAATAAAAAATTCTATTTGTTTTCTATTATGTGTCCCATCTTCTAATATAGAGATTTAGTGAAATTAATTTTCTACACAAGGAGTGTTTAGTAGAGACTAGTGGAGATTTCTTATGAGTGAACATGTAGTTTACGTACATAATCCTACCTTTATTTTGATGTTTCCATTGTTTAAAAAGGCTACTAGACACCTACTAGTGGTTGTCTAGATTTGGAACAAATTCATTCTCCCTTAGCATAACTTTTTATTTTTCCCTCCTTTTTTTATTTATTTAAGCATTGTTTAAAAAGGTTGTTAGCTATTTACTAGTGGCCACCTAGATTTTGGGAAAATTCCTTCTTTTTTGGTCTGACCTTTTTATTTTTTCTTTCCTTTTTCTTTTTTTAAGGTAAGAGGGTGCCCTCTTAGAGGGTTGTAAATGAGCAAAAGTTTTAACTTTTTCTTATTGATTGCACCAACTTTGAACTTATTTTTTTAACTTGAGGAATAAGTAACTTACCATCACTTGAAATAATAAAATGAAGCTTTGTTACATCTAAAAACTTATAGGATCTATTGGATAAATAATACATTTTTATGAAAAATAAAGATAGACTTCGAAAATTGACCAAGCACTAATGGGACATCAATAAAAAGTCCATAAGAATAAATCACATATAACTCATCTTCAAGGGCTCTTAATCTACATAACCTATAAATGCACTCTTCTAAAGGGATTTAAATCCATCTTCCACTTTCAATTCTAAGATGATGAGAACTTAAGCAAAGGTTTGTAATAGCATTTTCATACTTGATTGGAATAGCAATTGAGATATAGTGAGCTTCTACATCTAATGTGTTAGATCTAACGTGGTGTAAATAAAATTGTCTCTTACCTTCCATATTAGATCACATCTATGTTAAAACCTTCCAATTAAGATTTTTCTTCACATCCTCCCAAAAAATATTCCATTTTCTTAACCATTGCATCCTTTGAAAATGCTAATCATAATTTTATGAATCCTCAAGAACTACTTTACAGAATTTGTCTTACTTTGAGATATGTCAGTTATCAGTATATATAATGAATTGGCATAAGGCTTTTGCTTCTAAAGGTAATAAATAACATTGAGTAATATGTTTACATATTTACCTTTCAATCATTAAGATTTTTTTTAAAATTCTTTTGATATCTTTCTAAAGTTCAGTACCAAGTTTAGGTCCCAGAATAACACATCCATATAATAAAATTTTATAGATGATAAGCTGAAAAATTTATTTTCTAGTCTTCCAAGCGTAGAGTTCTAAATCGTTACACTTGACTTTGAAAGCATATAAATCCTTGCAATACCTTACTATTTTTTTCTTTGATGTACTATCCCTACATGTAATTGTCCATATAAATGAGACCTAAATATTTGAAATATTCTACTATTTGCACATTACTACTTCTAAAATGAAAGTTATAAGAAATATTTCTTATACCTCAAATCATCAATTTGGTTTTATATACATTTCCTTGAAGACCAAATGAATGAAAATAATTTTTACAAAATGTGCAACATATTTTGCATACCTTATATAGTAGTGGAGATCAAGGTAGCATCATTTGTATATAAATAAGATTCACTATTTAGGATCTAATTTTGATAGCACAATTATCTTCCCTATTGTAGAACCATTCTTGCATTTTATCAATAAAGATACCAAAGAGAGTTAGAGAAGAGGACAACCTTTCTTAACTCTATTTTTGCATTGAAATTAAAATTCTTTCTCTACATTGTTATATGTAATTTCAATACTTACTTCTTCATACAATCTTTGAGTTTTGAAAATAAAATCTAAAAGGAGGTCAATTTCATTCAAGTGTAACCATAATTTTGTATAGATCACTAAATCATATGATTTTGCAAAATTAATAAAGCAAATAAAAAATTTTATTAGTCATTTTTGCAAACTCTATATAGTATCCAAGAGTAACTAAGTAATCCATAGTGGAGTGATTTTTTTTAATATACATGACATCTTATCCTAACCTAGCTAGCTTCATCCTAAAATTTGATTTTTTTCTAACAAAGTGTGCAACAACTTAGCAAAAATACTACTCAAAACTATTATTTGATAATTGTTCAAATTATTTTTATCCCCCTTTTTATTTAATAAGATAGCTTTACTAGTTTTCTAATGCTAATTTAATCCTTGCTTGATTATTGAATTTAATTTGTACTAAATTTCTTTATGAATAGTATATCCTAACAAGTTTAATAATTCTACATAAGAATTTCCTGAATCTATAGCCTGGCAAGATGCTAGATTCTTAATATCTTTGTGACCTTCTTAAGACTAAATTGGAGAGATTCTTGTTGTACAATAATAGTAGAATGATCATCTTCTCTTGTAAATAACATATTCTAAATTTAAGCAAATATCTTAAAAAGAAAAATTAAATGATGAAGAGGTTTTATGATGAAAACATTGCAAAAAATGTTTAGGTTTTTTTAATGGTGTAAGAAAAATATTTCTATTGCTTCTTGATAAATTTTCTCCTCTTGGTTCTAATCAAGAATTTACATGCCTTAACTAAAATTTTTTGTGACTCTTATTTATATTCTTAATATTCTACCTAGCCTATATGGAATCCTCATCATATTAATTCTTTTGAGCATCTTATTGTTGTGAATACATAACTTGCTTAACTATTGTAAGAAAAATTTATTCATGCCCCTCATGCCATCTTTCAAGAGTCCATTTGTTATTTGTTACATTCATATATTTTTCCTTTACTTTTGAAGTGAGCATTTACTATAAGTTTTTCCATTCATATTTTTTATTTTCTAAAAAATAATTTAAATTTATAATAAAACCTCTACATGATGATGGAAAGACTATAATAAATCTTCTCAAGCTTCCAACTTCTTAATAGAATTAATATCTTAATAAAGACATAAAAGAAAAATCAATGTAAGAGTTACCTTGAGGTTCTATAAAAGTAAATGATAATGATTAAGGAAATCTTGCAAGATGATTGCAAATTAGATGATAAAAACATTTTGTTGATTGTAATAGTTATTGATCTATCTTATTAATAATGCTATTTCAAGAATATCTATTTGTGATCTTCAACAAAGTCTAAACTACCAATATTATACTACCACTAAATAATTTTTGTTTATTATAAACCTATCTTTGCATTAGAATCTATATAAATAAATGCCATGCCTTTTGGTAAAAATTCTCTAATATCTCTACTTAAGAACTAGAAAATATGATTATGATATAACTCATTTGAATCTTTCACTATAGCATCTCTAGGAGCAAAATATCATATAACAAAGAAAGCATAACCATGTTGATATAAAATTTTTAGCCAAACATATTATTTATGATCATCAATATTTTTTAAAAGGATACAATTTTTAAGAGATTTTTTCATTAATAGTGGAATGCAACTAGAAAGTTTTCTTATATCCTACTCTTCTAATTTTTTTTAATAAAACCAATGTTGCACCTAGAAAACTTGGTTAATGGAACAAGAACTGAAATATCCTAGGCCCTAGAATAGTTTTAGCCTTAGATTCCAAAAGGCCTTCAAGAATAGAATCCAAGGCATCTTGGATAGTCTGGCCAATTAGCCAAGGACTTTACAAAGTGTAAAAATTCCACATAAATGTTAAATGGAAATGGAAATGAAAATGTAAATGTAAATATAAATGGAAACATAAGTAAGAATGGAATTGTAGATTCAAAATGGACAAATATAGAAATGAAAATCTGAAACTCAGATCTGGAAAACAAATGAACTACAAATTTATTGAAATTTAAAAAAATAAAGTAATAGGTCCAAAAGAGGATACATTTCATGCTAAGTGCATAAGAAGTTTCTTGAAGAAGCTTGAAGTCCATTGGAGCCTATGGCCTACACTTTGAACTCCACAATCTAGTTGCTTCCTAGCTCCATTTTTTGGCAACTCTACATAGGTTTCTATAGAGATCAATAGTTGTTGCCACAAACGGATGTTTCACCTTTGGTGTAATGGTATCATGTGTAAGTCACTATGCCTAGTGTAGCTACCAGTTTCTATTGCCAAAAAGGAGAAAGGGGGGGGAGTCATGGTGTAAGGTTACAAGGGCTCTAAGTTGTAAAAATTCCTTCTTTGGTTATGGAAAAAATGCTTAAAATTTGGAAATAAAAATAAAGTATCTACATTAAATTTTAATAAGGATGGAATTTGTTATTTTTAGCTCTATACACAATTGCCATGCTTACTGATAGGTTGGTGTCAATTTGTAGGTTACAATAGTTACACCTCTCAGCGTAGTTAGCATTTATAGTAAGTTTGGAATACACCATAGCCACCAAAACTCATTTGTTTGCTATAAATAGTAAACAAACTTTTGTGACTATCCTAACACCATCCCAACTACACTAGCCTTGATAAAATATGCTAGAGTTATTGGGAAATGTTGAAAACTATGGAAAACCTGGAAAATGTGATTTATGCTAGAACTATTAATGTTGATAGAATTGATGGAAAATGCTTCCTATGCTGCAACTACTAAAGACTTGGAGTGAATATGCTAGCCACTATTGGGGAAAATGGAATTGGAAATGAAAATGAAATATGTTAATAATTCCAAAATGAAATATGTTGCCAATTTCGAAATTGAATACCCCAACAATTCCAATGATGCATCCATGCATGGGTTTTGGTGGTGACTATGCTGGGTTGAAAATGGAAAATTCCTTCTATTCCATCTACACTTGGGGGTAGATGGTTCTAGCATAGTTGAGGCCATACCCCTTGGAAAATCCATGCTAATTTTAGCCATTTCCAAGGTAGTTTTAGCCTTCCCAAGCCCAACTATAGACATGAGGTACCTTTTTCCACTCGAGAAGTGAGGGAATAGCCATTTTTAACCTCAAAAGCCAAAGGATGTAAGATTGTAGCTCATGGACTACAAATCTTACATTTACAACAAGATTCTTGCCTCAAGTTGGGAAATGAAGGTTACAAATTTTTCAATATGAATTTTTTTTGGTGTTTCAATGGCCTCTCTTTGTTGATGTTTAGAGGATTAACCTAAGAAACATCAACAAAGAATACAAAATACCACTGCACATCCATCACCAATGTTTCTTCTCTACACTTGATCAAGTAGTGTTGAATCATATCAAAGAGTGCTTGTGATGATGATGGGATAAGGCCATGATGAGGTGATAGATAGTATTGGTAGTGTTTGGCTACAAGAAAATGATCATGAGGATTAATAATGAATCTCAAATGTTAACGTCATGGCTACAATATGACATTGACATGTTCATCGATTAATTAAGGCTTCACTCCTCATGTTTAGAAGTGTTGGTCACTCGAAAATGTGTTTGAGAAATCAATATTTTACTCTAATGCTTATTTGGACATTAGGATTCTCCCTTTGCATGTTTAGAATCATTGGTTTGTCCTTTTAGTCTTCATTGGTTTCTTGGCTTATTGGTAATTTGCTTTTCCTTCTTTCTCTTTTTCTGGGTGAAACCTTCATTGGGTTTCATTACCAAGGACAATGTTGATTTGGTTTTCCTGATGAATGAGGTGTGTGACATTCAATAAACTTGTAGGTGGAGCATGGAAAAGGGATGTTATATGACCATAAAGAATGAATTTCAAACATTTATCATCACTATTATTCAAGATGAGGAAGGTTATAAATAGGCTAAGGGGTTGGGCTCAAGGAGTGGTAATGGTAATGATGTCGAATAAGAACTCTTAGTACAGTAGGAAAAACTCACTAAATCTTGCACATTGATATCACATGGTGACTTGCTACCATAATGAGTTGCACCTCTACGATGACTTCTAGGCCTCATCCTACATGCACAACTTCAAGAGAACAAGAAAACTAGACAAATAAGTCATGTTGTTACAATATAATGCATAAGGCCACACTAAATAATTAGCAAACGAGGCCACCAAAGGTTACCAATGTTACAAGGTTCCATAGTTCATCTATCACAAAAAATAGAGAAAGGTCACATAGGCTTCCTTGTTATTAGTTGAAAAGATTATTAATGTCAACTATTGGCTTACATCCACTACACATAGTAAGGCTTTAAATAGGAATGGTTGACTAGATTGGCCAACTTGTTCTCATCCATGTTTGCTATTTGGTAAGCTCCATTGTTGTAGGCCTTGGTGATGAAGAAAAGCCTTTTCCAATTGGCTAAGAATTTATCCACATGCTCATAGAAGGCTTTGAGAACTAGATCTCCTTCCTTGATTTAGTGCTTATTGAGGTTATGGAAATGCTATGGTGTTCATACTCTAATCCTACATATCCACCATAATCACATTAAGTAGCACTTGGGTAAAATGAGTAAATAATGCTAACATGATATAGAATACTATAGTAATTAGCCAAAACATAGCTTCTCATGATTAGAAAAGGTCAAAAAAGGCTATACGAGGTTAAACAAATGCCAAATGATGGGAACACAAAGGTCAAAAACAAGGTTAAAAACAAGTTGTGACATGATGAAATAAGGCTAAACCAATTAAGGTGGAAAACATAGGATTAAACATGGTCAACTATGGTTATACATTTTGCTAGTTTTAGGCCTTAGTGGGCCATGTTTCTAGTTTAAAGACTTGGTAGGCCATGATTACAAGGTGTCAAAAATTGGTTAGAGATGGTCAAACCCCATCAATTAACAACAATCAAATGATAAATAGGGGTCAACAAGAGCCATAATAAAGAAAATAGGATAAATATGATGAAATTAAAGTGATGTAGAGGCTATATGAGGTCAATTCATGGCAATGAATGTTAACAATGCACAACAAGGTCAAAATAAGTCAAAACACCATAAAATAAGGTTAAATTTGTCAAAATGGAATACATGTGGTAAAACATGGTTAATATTGATCAAACAAGGTCAAATTTTACCATTTTGAGGCCTTAGCAAGCCATGGTATGGGACTACAAGATTACCAAGGGAGTTTCAGCATATGAGGGGGTCATTTTAGGGGTATTTTAATGCAAAATTACCACTTTGTCTTATGACTATGCTAGGCCTTACTAGTGACTACGTTGGTCCAGCATAGTCTTGCATTCCCTAGCATAGTTAGCATTGATAGGTGATTTATTAGGATTTGTAAGGTTACTTTTGGGCTCTTGATGCCCCAAATAGCTAGCTCAAGGAGGTGGGTATTGAGGATTAGCAAGTTTTAACTCCATTTTCTACCTCTTGAAGGTTGGAAATGGTATTTCCATTGGTGACTATGCTAGGCTAGTAGGCCCTAGCATAGTCAAATGGAATAAATAAATTCATGGGATTCTATACTTTTTCTTAGTAGTTCACCAATTTCCTAGATTAGTGTAGGGTGATTGGAGGATTGGATTGGATATTTCAAGATCAAATTAGGGTAACAGAAGTAGGTTTTATGGCATTTTCCACTAGACTATGCTAGGTTAGCATAGTCATGCATGATGCTAGCATAGTTGAGTGGAATTTGATGTTTATAGGGTTGAAACAAAGTGAAATTATAGTTATATGAGATGGGGTATGATGTTGAACTTCCTAGGTCAAGTTTGGACTATTTTGAAGTGGTATAGCTCTAGTTGTTGTTGGCACAAAATCCATTTTCACTATGACTACATTGGGCCAGTGTAGATACAAGATTCCTTAATGTAGTTATCCATGGAAAGTGATGTTTGGTGAAATTCTAAGCTCAATTGACCTTTCTAATGGTCTTCCAAGATCACTGGTGCTGCTAGCTAGGGTTTTATTATTGAAACTACTAATTTTGATGTTTTTTGGGCATGTAACGGCAAATACCCTGTGACAATGCTAGGCATGTAGTTCCTAGCATAGTTAAGGAATTTGAGTGTAAAAATGGTGACAAGAGATGAATATTAACTATTTTCCTATGGTTTCAAGGTCTTAGAATGCTTTTGTAGGGTTAAAAGTCTTTATGGGAGTCAATTTTGGTAGTTTTTGAGCTATTTTCAATACTTCCAAGTTGACTACACTGGGCTACACCAGTGATTACACTGGGCTACACCAGTGATTACACTGGTCCAACATAGTCATAGTAGTTTCTAGTGTAGCTAAGAAATTTGGCATGAAAATAGTAAATTTTAGCTTGCTTCAAAGGTTTAATGGTCCTAATTTGCTTTGGTATGGTCCTACAATTGGAATATATTTTTTGGTAACTAAATTTGGCCTATTTTGGACTTTAAAAGGTGGGCTATAGTGGACAACACTAATGACTATGTTACCTAGCATAGTCACATATTTTTCAATGTTTTTGGACTTTGGAGATGGAAAATGTTGGTTTTTATGATTAAAAATGCTTCAACAAGATCCTAGGATTTACTTAAAGTGTGTTTAAGTTATTTTTTTCAAGTTTGGTCAACTTTGGATGGACTACGTTGGGCTTTGGTAGTGAGTACACTAGCCTAGTGTAGTCACATCATCACCAACATAGTTGGGATTAGAGGATGCCACAAATGAGAAAAATTGGCAAGTTTTATCTTCGTCTTCAACTTTGTTCGATTTTGGAATTCTCAAGAAGTAGGTTTGGCTATGAAATAACATATGTTAGGCCTCTTAGGTGGACTACTCTAGGCTTTGGCAGTGACTATGCTAGCCTTGTGTAGTCACTATTGAAAAATAGGTTCTTGAGTATGAAATGATAAAATCTTTCTTTTATGTTTTTTCTAGCATGATCTTGAGGACTTCAAAGGTGAATTTATGCTTGAAAGTGTTTTATTTGAAGGTTTTGAGTGGATTACATTGGGCACCTACTATGACAATGCTAGCCCAACATAGTCACCCCATTCATAGCATAGTAACACTTGGAAAATGAGTTTTCATGAGATTTTGTAGGATTTTTGGATGGCCAATTGACATTCTCAGGTCACTGGGAGTCTTGGGAAAGTTTTGAGGATCTACGATGAAGTTTTGAAGGTTCGGAATGATTTTTGTGGTCAATTCTTCCCATAAACCCTATGACTACACTAGGCTAGCATAGCCACTAGCTTTCTCTAGCAGAGTCATGGGTTGTGAATAGTTAGTGATATCATTTTTTTGGTTTGATTAACTTTCAAGATTGCTAAGAGCTCTAGCTAGGGTTTGAAGAGATGATACAAAGATTCAGGGTTGACTGGAGTTTGTATGGACTAGGAATGACTATTCCACCTTGGACTATACTAGGCCATTATAGTCAAGCTATTGCCTAGTGTAGTCATGCCAAGAATTCAGTCTTCATCAAGGTTTGATGCTATTTAGGTGCCTTGTAACTACTAACTCCAACTCCTACCTAATGGTTTACATATGTGATTTCATGCGTTAATGGTTAGGGTGGATGGCCTAATAGGAAGTGGGAAAATGTCTCGTATCCCATTGGACTACACTAGGTCAGCATAGTCTAGCTCTAGGCAAATGTAGTCACATATGAAACTAGTTTTTGGATGAGTTTTGATGTCTTTTGATCACTTAGTTTGTGCCTAGGTCTACATTTACTTTTCTGGCTTGATCATGGGATTTTTTGACAGGGATGAAGTGCCTGGGATTGGGATTTTGAAGTTGATGGAATATGTTACATATTCCAAGGCTTCCCCCAGTGTAGTCAAGCATGGGAGCCTGAAACTTCAATGTATCCATGAAATAGGCTTGTTCTTCCAATGCCCAATGGGGCCCACATGGATTGGAAAGATTGAAATAGAATTTCTTCTTCATACCTAGCATCGTACAACCTTCTAATTTTGATTACTGTGTGAAGTGGAAGTTCCATATGGAAACAAGGGTTTACATGTGGACACTAAAGCTTAAGTTCGATTTTCATGGTTCATTCTATCAAAAATCATTGTTACTTCCATCTTTCCTTGTTGCTGTGCACAAGCTGAAACCTCTCTACCTACTACTATTTCCAACCCTAGCATAGTCATAGGCTATTCTTGCTTCTAGTGTTAGTGTAGTCACTCTAGTACTATCAAAAACCAATAATTCTCAGTTTTTTCTACATCTATTTTCTACACCATGATGAAAAAGAAGGCACCTATGAACAAACCTACCTTGAAGGAGGTAGACATAGTTGCTCAGGGCCTATCACACCTTTTCCATCCTAGGATTGGATAGTGTTCTACTATAGTCTATCCCAGGTAGATAGTTTATTCTATTTTCCTATTTATCCTAGGTATTCCTTTGATTAGGTTTATGTCATGTATTTTTTTCCTAGATCTAGGCTTGTGTATTTATTTGCTTGAAATTTTGTAAAAATCCCATCATAGTTTTAAATCACCTTTACTCTTTTTTATGTTACTTGGGTTTTGGATTTTGTTTTTATCATGGCATAAATGATATATTCCATAGATTCCATAAGTTTTCTACTTTTCTCACCCAAAAAGAAACATCACTTATGAATGTTTTCAAGCTAAATGGCTATGTTTCTAATTTTTTGTCACTATGGCATTATTTCTCACTATTTTTTAATCAACTAGATTTTTGAACCCCTTGATTTTTCCTTACTAGTAATTTTCTATGACTATTTCTATTAGGCTATGTGAAGTGGTTTTTTCATTTTGGCTATTTTTTTGGTGAAATTTTGTGATTTTTTGTATAGTAAAGGATTATGAATTTTAAAGTTTTAATGCTATGGGTGTGTTCATGATTAAAGGATTCCAATGCATGTTGAATTATTGAATTTGAAGCATGGTGTGCCTTTGGTGGATGTTTCTATTAGCTTGCACAAGATGGGATTTTCTCTAGGATGGCCACAGTCATGTCATCTTTGTAATGTTTTTGAAAAAAAGTTAATAGTTTCTATGTTTTCTTAATATGATGTTTTAGTTCATGTTTTTATAATTCCAATACCTATCGAATCATCAAATTTCATTAAGTGGTCAATGTTTTATGCTCATTTTCATAAGGTCATGAAAAATCATGGTTTTGAGGTTATTACACATTTACTTTTGTGAGGATGGACAATGTTAAGACTTTGAAACATTTTTCCCATCAACGTCCCATGATCTAGGAAATATTCTAAAGTGTTAGAAAGGATCTAGAGATGGTTTGGAATGAGCTAAAATTTTATTAATATTTTCCTTTGCTAGTTACTACTATCAACCTAGTTTTGGTGTTGTTTTTCGCAATTCTGTTGAATCTTGATTTATGTACTTAGGTTATGCTTTAAATTCTTCTAAGAATGGAATTTAACATGAAAAATAAAATTTTAGTTATACAGTGTCATTTCCTAATTTTTGATTTTAAACAATCAATTCCATGTTTTTAGTTGTAAATAATCATTCTCACACTTTTGGTTTTAAACTATTAATTCTATTAAGTGTGGACTATTTCGATTGGTATTTTTTCAAAGTGTTGTTTTTATGTTGAAGTGTTATTTGAATGTAGATGTAAGTTGATATGTTCATGTGATATGGTAATTGTGATGTTTTAATTGTTATGGAATTTTAGTTTTGGTTTGCAAAATTTTAATTGTTATGTGTGGGATGGTGTAGGGCCTTCTTACAATCCATCTTGGTTGTTGTAGAACTAGTGGTTGTCTTATGCTACATTGATATGCCTAGTCCTAACACTCCACCCCTTGATGAGGAGTGGAAAAACCATTTGTTGTGGATTAGACTAGGAGTAAGGGAGTTCTTGATTTATCTACTTTAGAATTTTAGTATGATGATCTGGCCACACTTAACTTTTGAAATAGTGGCAGTCATTATTAAGACCATTGTGCATCACTCATCCAACATGATCATCAAATTCTTAATTGATGATCTTGAGGTCCATGTAGATGGCAAAGCACAAGAAGACACCATCACTACAAGCAATCACAAGTTGCCAAAAATTTGGGAGATGCACGAATTCAAGTAATGCAACATGAACAACATCTTGCTAGTGGGCCATTGTGTACATTCCTTATTCTAGAACCCTCCTAGTCACCATCCACCACATAGACGGGGTGTGTGTGTGGTTGTTATAATTTATGTTTTTAGTTTATTTGTTATTTTTTCTTTGTTATGAAGTTATAATAATTTTTGTTATTTCACTTGCCTATAGATACAAGGTAAATGATCAAGGATAACAACTTTTTATACTTGGTCCAAATAGTAGTGGGAGTGTTCACCAAAAGCGTAATCATAAGGCTTGAGGTGATGGACCAGTTAAAAGATGAGTTTGATAATTCTATCAAATGTCATCCTAAGGCTTACAAGAGATGTCTAGAAAGTGGGACAATTCATAGTGGATGGAAAAACCCATCCCAAGATGTTGAAGTAAATTCATCTCCTAAAGCCCCAAAGATGCCTTTATCTTATAGGCAAAGTGAGTATGTTTTGTTAATTTTGGTTATATTTGGTCATTATATTATTTAGGATTTTATTGTTCTAATGGATAAAATATTTTTGATTTAATTTAGCTATATTTTTTATTTTTTGTTTTATGTGATGAACTTATGTCAAGATTAACATGTCATTTTTTCTATTATGTAGGGGCTATACCATCAACTAAAGTGACTATATTTCACTTCACGATGAACTGAGGATACATTAACCCTCATGTTCAGTGAGGTGGAACCTACCTAGTATTGGTTGACCAATCATGCATCTAAGGTTATTTAGATGAGGATCATTCAAGCAAGCCTACTTGACATCTTCATGGCCTGGACCCTCATTGTTTCCACTATGGTAATGATTAACATCATTGATTCCTTTTGCAAAGTAGTCAAGAGGTTTGTCATCCATATTGATGGTGTGATTATAAACTTGGATGTTAATCAATCCACCTTATCCAACCTTCTTGGTGTTTCCAATGAGGGTACGATCATTACCACTAAAGTAGGGAAGGAGGTGGATCATCAAGAGGAAGTTGAGAAGTGGTTAAACACTCATTGAGACCACAAGGAATTCTTTCTAACCTAGTTCCATGTTCTAGAGACTAGAGAGATGTATCCTTTATTTTGTTCCCATGCATTTCCCGAGTTGTTTTCAAAAGGGAAGATAATGAACATTGAGTAGGTTTGGACCATGAAGAAGGTCCTAATGGAGGTCTTTTGATTCAACTGGGGTACTCACTTGGTTTCTGAGTTGTAGTGGAAAATCCTAAAGCTCTAGAACAACCTCAAGACGAAGTGCCATGTGCATTTCACACTTTTTGTAGCTTATCTACAAATGTTTTTAGAGTTCCTTGTAGTGAAGAAGGATGGGTGATGGATTACTTAGGACTCATCCCAACTCACCAAGCCTTGGATAAGGTGCCTTGTTTAGTCTATGCATGCCTAGGACCCACCAGAAGATGTGGGTGAATCATTGTCCATCACCACAAAAGTATTTAATGGGAAATGTTGTGCATTCCCTGATAGCATGAGGAGTGAGCCCCATGTTGAGTAGGGAAACATGAAAAAGGATAAAATGTTGCTTGCTGAAGGTAAGGGTTTAGCTAAAGCAAAGCTTAAGAGGCCTTTGGAGACAATGTCAGTTGTAAGGAAGCCCAAGAAGAAGAACCTAATCATCAAGATTAACTAGAAGAATGATGGAGTCAAAGGTACATTCTATTTCTCTTATTATTTTTGTTTTAAAGTTATAATCTAAGTTATGGTTTAAGAAAAATGTGCTAACTTATTCTATATTTTGAGGTTTTTGTGCTTGTAGGCAAGCAACAGTAGCATGAGGCTACTATAGATATAGTAGTAGCTAACATAAGAAAAAGATGTTAGGAGAAGGCTTCTACGGTACTAGTAGTAGTTGAGGAAGAACGAAGGTTCCAAGAGGAGGAAGTAGTACAACATCATCAGGATGAGGGTCTAGCTCATCCTTCATTAGATAACTTTGATGTCTTGTTCATGGATTAATAGTTGGGTAAACCTCCTACCATCTCATCAAAGGGTCTACTAAGTACTTATGATTTTTGATTTTATGCATTGTTATTATTTTTGGATTTGGTCATGAGTTGTTGATTTTCTTATTATGCTTGATGTAGCTATGGAGGCTCAAGTCGAAGCATCCACCTCCACCTTTTACATGTAATCATGGATAGATATCCCTAACAAGATTGAGTTCATGTAGGGCATAGCAAGAGATATGATCAACCAGTTGCATTAGATAGCTCTAGAATCTGGTTAGCCCATTTTTCCTTTGTTGTTTACCTATTTTTGGTTTTATTTAATTTTTTTCATTTGTATAATTTTTGTAACTAGTTTAACTTGTTGGACTTTTTTGTTTTATGTTGGTTATAGTGCCTAAGCTGAGATGGCATCCTAACCAACCTATAGATGCTGCTGCACTACCTGCCTTACCTCCAAATCTTGAAAATGTCCCATGTAAGTTATATGAGGATGCCACTAGATGTGCACTCTCATGTGCCTAATCTTTATGGAAAAGTAAAAGCTCCAATGCGTTCCTATGGGAATAAGTTATGGTGCTAAGGATGGAGAACCAGTAGCTCAAAGAGAAGGTAAATGATCTCAAGGACCATAAGGAGTTTGTGAAGGCCCAAGTCACTAATAGGAACTTCATATGCACCAAGAAAATAACTTGGGAATGCTACTAAAATGATATTCATGGAAAGGTTACTCTTTCCAAAGAAGTAGCAAAATAGAAGCTATAGATTGATCTTATAAATTGAAAGGCTAGTAAGTGGAAGGACTATTGTGCATGGGTCCTTAAGTGGGGACTAAGTGCAAAAGGATCATAAGAGGTAATACAAGGATTAGCAAGATGCCTACCTCAACTAGTTGCAAGATTAATCTATAGAACGATGGTGATTGGAGTTGTTTATGAAGGGGATCAATGATGAGAAAGTCTACAAATTATTTGTAGATAGTGTGGTGGTGGCTAACTTTCCCATTCACCAAATGACTACTACCTCATGAGAGGAAACCACTACCACTTTCTCACATGAGCCTCCTACATGGAGCAACATCAATGAGAGCAACATCCTCACATGTGTTAATCTTGGGGACAGATTCATCCAACATGATTGAAAACCAACTCCTCCACCATATAGAGTTTGGTCTTCATACTTTTCCCATAGAGTTTGATGCTCTAGAACCATATCAGATTTTTTTATTTTAATTTTTCTATGGTTTATTTGTTTTGTTTAAATTTTTTGTTGATTACTAATTAGTTTTGTATTATCATGTTACAGGCATCAGGCAATACCAACAACCCTACTGGTGATGATGGGAATGACCCTCCACTACCTCCTTCAGATGCCTTGTAGCATCATCCATTGTTTATTTTTAGTTATTCCATTGATTATGTTTGATGTTAACTTTTTTGTGGCTAGTGTTAGCCAAATATTCAATCGTGAATAGTTTCGTCATTTATTATTTATTGTTCAAATGTTTTGCCACATCATGTGGCCATGGTTATTACATAGTAAAATTTTAATTTTAAGTTCAATTTCTAGTTTTGGTTATATTGTTCGAGAATTATGATATTATTATGATTTTTTAAGGTTTTATGTTATAATTATGGTTTGAGGGTACATTAGCTATCTTGGCTATAATGTTATAGAATAATTGAAATCGCTAGATTAGGGGATTGTAGGCTAAAGTGGAAATAAGGTAAAGTTATGTTTGCTAGTTTAAGGCCATTTTGGGGCATGCAAATAAGGTAAAATGATGTTTGCCAGTTTAAGGCCATCATGGGGCATGCGATGTTTGCTATTTTAAGGCCATGGTGGATCATGTGATGTTTGCTAGTTTAAGATGATGGTGGATTGCACGTTGTTGCTAGTTTTAGACCATGGTATGGCCCCAAGAGGAATCTTGATCTATTTCATGTTTTACAATTTTTATGGAATTTTTTATTTTAAAATATTTATGATTTTCATGTTAAAGCCATCAAAAAGGAAAAGGCTCAAAGAGTAATTGATAAATGAAAGTAAACTCTAGGCTATGATGTTGTTTCTGGTTTAAGGCCATGGCAACCCATACGATAAAGAAAAACGTAAAAATGTTTATGGATTTTTTCAAGTTTTAAAATTGTTATAAGATTTTTTCTTTTTAGTAAAAAAAAACACTTTAAAAGTAAAAATGCAAAACCAAAGTAAAATCTAGGCTATAAGCGAATCCAACTTTGACATAAAGAAAAGGTAAATTTTAAACTAGGCTACATGGCTATAAGTCCATGTGGTTAGAAGGTCATGCGCACATGGGGTAGGAGAGCTAGGGGAACACATCACATGTGCAGATGTTTCTTCATTTTTAAGAGATTAGGAAATGTGTACGATCTATTTTTCACAAGCTTATATTCCTCATCTCCTTCAGTAATGATATTGAAAGGGAGCTCCTCCCATGATGCATGAATGGGTTTATCATTGTTAACATTGGTCTCTTTTGCTACTTCAACTTCTTCAACTTTGTGAGCAGAGGTAGGAGTTTGTTCATGAAAATTCACTTCAAATTCCTATTCTACATTGGTGTTGTTAACTTCTATAGGAACTTCACTATCATCATGGAAAATTATGTCACCTTCCTTGTAAGGAAGATGAATTTCTTGGTGGATTGTGAAGACACAACTTGTAATTGAGCTAGGCAAGGTCTTCCTAGGATAAGATTGAATCCTATAGTTTTCTCTATCACCAAGAAGATTGTTGTTGTGGAGAATTATTTTTCTATCATAAAATCTAAGGAGATGGAGCCTTTGATAGTAATCCACAATCCATTGAAGAATTTAAGGATTGAATTTGTCATGTGTTGCACTAGTTTTGTTAGGTCCAAATGCTCAATGATGATGTAACATATAATGTTCATCGCTATCCCATCATCAACATGCACCCTATGGACATTGTATTGTCCCATCCATATGCTTATGAAGAGGGGTACCTTGCTTGCCTTGCCATTCTAAGGGTTTTTCTTGATTTTGCTATTGAAAAATACTAGTGATGTTAATCTCACTTTCCTAGGTAAAAAATATACAATTACTACATGAATGGATTCTTCGTTAGCAAGAATGTCCTTAGTAATGGGGATGGAGGTTAACATCCTAACTAGTACTTTATGATATGTAGTAGAACTCATGACTAGGTCATATAGACTCAAGGTTTTGTTCTTCTATTTCAGAGACTACTTAACCTATTTTATAGCATTGAGGAAGTCCTTGTTGGTGGTCATGGGTTTTTTGTTCTTATATTTCTAGGCTTTCTCCATGCATCCCAAAATGTGAACTTCATGTTTTGATTGTTGTGACTTAGATTCTTTTGCTTTTTCTTAGGGTTTAGGATCTCCTTGTGATATGCTAGTTAATGAAATTAGGGTTGTTGAGGTCATGGGAATAGATGATATGGTAGTGGGCTTTGATGGGCCCACTTCCTTCCATCCCTTGGCTTGATTACTATCCTTGTTCTTGGAGTTTTTTGTAGTCTTTTTCTATTGTTTAGTTGGTAACTTTTTATTATCTTTGGTTGCATAGGTAGAAGAGGTTGTTGCATTACCCACCATGGGAGGTTGTTGTTTGGTTGTGTGAGTAAAATTAGTTGTAATAGGAGGGAGACACACTTATATTATGAAAGGATCCTTGGGAGCTATTGGTGTTGGAACCCTTACAGAAAAAGAGGGCCTTCAACTTCTAGAAGTTGAAGAGCCCCTTTCACTACAAGGAGGTACCCAAATCACAAATATTTCCCTCACAAGCCTTTAGTCATGGTTAATGTTGAATGTAAATATGGTATATGCATTGTTTTTGGCACTCAATGGATGTTTGTACATGTGCATCAACTAATTATAAGGCCTAATGAGGTTGGATGTATCAAGAACTAGCTCATCCCTATCTATCATCCTTTGTAGGTCATCTTTTAGCACAATGCAAAAATCAGTATCATGACCTAACAATTGATGATATTGGTAAAATAGGTTGAGTTTAAAATACTTGTATACTAGAGGATCATTCTTGGTCTCCCAAATGGGATCTTTGTCTATTTCACATAGCCTCTCATGCCTATTACTGACATTTTTTATCATTTTTTATACTATATCCTCCCACTCTTCAACAGTTAGTCTAATAGTTTGATGGTTTCAAGTGTAACCTAGTACAATTGGTTCGATCTTTACACTCAAATTTGGGTCTAGAAGAAGTTGATGTAGTAACTTTAGATGTTGATGGTTGGCTATTATGGTTGTTGGTAGGGACCTTGGGTTGGTTGGCTCTTGGCCCCTAATTGGTTGTCTTCATTTCTTTGGATATAATTACAACTACCACATTGTTTTGTCTATCCCTCTTCTTGTTATTTTTCCCATGTTGGTTTTCATATGCCATGTAGGCAAGATAGTTGCTAGCCTTCATAACATCCTCTATGTTCTTGGTTTAGGAGAAGGCCTAACTTAGTGACCGTGGATCAAGATAGTATAGGTTTGATTTGATAAAATCATTAACCACCCCCTTGAATATAGCCAAAAGGTGAGTTTTAGCTATAGGTTCTAGTATCTCATTCAGCAAATGGTTCCATCGCTGGATGAACTTATACATTGGTTCAAGGGACCCTTACTTGACCCTCATCAACTGGTCAAGGGTTGTGTTATGCTTCAATTTGTACTTGAAGTGATTAACAAATTAAGAAATTAGGTCTTCCAACAAGGATATAGATCCTCTTGGAAAGGCATGGTATCAGTTATGGGACTCCCCTGTAAGGAACATAGTGAATATTCTTTTTATTGTGTGTGGCCAAGCTTGTAGTAATAAGAACTTGGTGTAGAAGGTTACTAGATGGGAATTCATATCACCCTCACTATTGTACTTTGTAAATTGTAGTATAGGGATAGTAGGTGAAAGAGTTAGAGGTGGGACTCTAGGACTAATGGAATCATCCTAATAGAAATTCATGACTTTTATGGTCTGCGATGTAGATGCTTTAAGCCTCTTTAACTCTTCAGTTAGGTCTTAGAACATCTAGAAGGCTTAATCTAGGTCTTGGGGTGTCCCTATCAATTCTGGCATTTTCACAAAGGACTGTGATATTTTTTTGGGAGGTCTATGGGCTTGCTATTGATTGCAACACTAAGGGGAGAGGTTGTGTCATCATGGTGATCAGTGAACCAAACAAAGAGAAAGACATTTATGTTGATATCTAGGGGAAAAAATGGGACAAAAGGGGTATGTGACCTATAGGTTACGTAGGGTCCCATGGTGGATCCCATTTGTTTATGCTGGAAATTTTTGTTGCTAGAATGAAAACCATAAGATCCAAGTGCCAAAACAATTTCTATGCTAAATCTCAAGGGACTCCAAAAAAAGAAGATTCATGTACCCTAGATGATCTTACTAATCACCTAGGGACCTACAGAATGTAAATGGAAATGGAAGTGAAAATGTAAACATAGACATAGATGAAATTAGGAATGAAAATGAAAATAAAAATGTAAACGTAAATGAAAACATCAATTTCTTTGAAAATGGAAATGAAAACAAAGTTAAAAATGGAAATAAAGGTTTTAGAAATAGATGCAAAAATGAAAACCTAAACTAAAACTTGGACAACATGAACAAAACTTCATTTAAAGAAAAATAAAGAATAAGGTTCATGAAGTATAGATTTTGTGCCAAGGGCACTAAAAGTTGCTTGTAGGAGCTTGAAGTCCATTGGAGAAGGTAGGTTGTGTTCTACTACAACTCCATGATCTAGTTCCTTCCTAGCTCTAGTTTCCAATAAATTTTCATCAGTTTCTACCAAGGTCTACAACATGATTATGGAAATGGATTTTCACTTTTTTGTGTAATGGCAGCTACATGAAAGTCTCTATGCCCAGTGTAGTATCATTTTCTACTACCAAAAAGTGGAAGTAAGGCTACAAATGGGTTTTGTGTGTTGTGAAAATATGAAAATTGTTATTATAGATGTAAATTTTTGAACTACTTCCAAGGGTTGCAAAAATGCCAAAGTTTTTGAAATAAAAAAGTGTTGGAACTACAAAAGGTTGGAACCTAAAAATGATGTTCATGTTGGACATTTATAGGGTTGCTTGAGCTATTTTTGGATTTATGCACTACTACCATGTTTGTTGACATATTGGTGTGAACATGTAGGTTGCAACGATCATCTACTTTTAGTGTAGTTATCATTTGTAGTAAGTATGGTATGGACTATAGCCACAAAATCCATTCATTTACTATAAATATTAAATGGACATTTGTGACTACACTGGTACCATTCTTACTATGCTGACATTAGTTGACAGTCATCTACTTCAACATAGTTATCATTTATAGTATGTCGCATATTAACTATAGCCACAAAACCCATCCATTTACTATAAATACTAAATGGATTTTTGTGACTATACTATTACCATTATTACTATAGTAGCTTTGGTGGACTACATTGAGGTTATTGAAAAATGGAAAAAGTGGTGGAAAATGTACAAAAATTTGGGAACTATAGAAATGGTGGTGTTCATTGGAAAGTGTTGTGCTTGGTGGAGAATGTTGTCTATGTTGGCCATTGTTGACTTAGGATGAATACGTTGGATATTGTTGGAAAAATGGAAATTCCAACAATTTTAATTTTTCACTTTTGCCTAGGTCTTGGTGGTGACTGCACTAGCTATTGTAGCTATTGTGTCTACTAAAAATGGCTCTTGCGTAGTTGGGGCTACACCCCTACAAAAACCCATGGAAATGCCAATTCTAGGCATTTCCAAGGTATTTTCAACCTTCCCAAGCCTAGATATAGACATTAGGTATCTTTTTCTAATTGGGAAGTGAGGCAATAACAACGTTTAAAGCATTTTGTAGCCTTAAAAATTTGAAGTATGCAAGATTGTAGCTCATGGACTACAAATATTATATTTACAATGAATCCTTACCTCAAGACAGGAAATGAAAGTTGTAACATAAATTTTTTGGTGGTGTTTCATTGGTCCCTCTTTGTTGATGTCTTGAAGATTAACCTGAGAGACATTGAAAAAGAATACAAAACATCAGTTGAGGTCCATCACCAACATTCCCTCTCTATGCTTGATATAGTATTGTTGAACCATGTCCAAGAGTGCTTGTGAGGATGGGAGAAGGTTATTAATGAGCAATAAGGTACCCCTACATCCAGCCATATGAATCACAAGTGTTCATGCATGACATAGTCAAATTCTATGGATAGGACTAGTTTTGTATCTAAATCATCATGCCTTGATCATAGTTCACTATCTTTCTACTTGGACTAGTGGTAGCTTTATCACCTATAGTTTGGTCCAAAGTGAGACATATGATAATTGATGTTGTTTGGCCCTAAGCTACTCCTAATGATAATAAAGAAATTAATTATTTAATCTAATTAACAATGAAAATTAAAGTATAAACTAGCCTATGGGCAATGAGTACCCATTCCCAGCTTGTCATACATGTCCTAAACCCATGGATCCACTACTGGGATTACCAAGTGCTACGCTACTAAGCAAACCAAGTAATAATGCTATTGAGATTACCAAGTGAATACATGTTTATGCTCAAAACTAATTACACTCATTTTACCAATTCACTAACATGCATGGAAACATAAACATTAACTAAGTACATGGAATATAAATTGCATTAAAAGTAAATTTAATCTAAGTCAAAGTGTTGCAATAAATAAGAATCAATCTTGATCTTATTTCTATTTATGAAATATGTCTAGGTTCATTAGAACTTGAATCAGATGCCATAAAACTAACTCAAATCCACAATGTGGGCACTCACTGATTGTTCTCTAAGACTACAAAATAAAATTTCAAGATTTTAGCTACTCTATTGAGTAATTTATTATCAAATAATGCACTATGTTTATAGGCTGACACACATCCCATAATATCATATATCAAACATTGCATCTTAGGACCCAATATTAGGTATGCAATATTAGGGCTATGATATCAAAGCCAGACAGAATACAGTTCATCATATCCTCACAAGTAAATAAAAACTCATCCTCGAGTGAACGAAAGAATGAATAAGTCCCTAACAAAATATTAGAAAGGTATGGGATTATTGAATGATGCTAACTACTGACTAACTCTAAGTGTTTCATTACAAAATTTTATTTGAGTGAATGCATACAAAATGACAGAGTGACAGAAAGACTAGAAAGACATTGAAAATTATCAAATTTATAGAGGTTTTCAAAACTTCGCTAGATATGATTCTTCTTGTTGCCTCTAGTAGTGGCAGACTTCCAACATTAATTGTTATGTCGATACTTCTTTGGTTATGTAGAACATTCTTGAAGAATGAACTGAAATTTCTTCTCATCATCCCGTGGATCTAGCAAACATGTGAAGTTTGAACTACTATCTTATATGTGCTACGATTTGTCCATGGGTATATTCTTCATCGTCCCCCTCTTGGCTTTGTTATCATACATGGAAAAAGACCTTCTTCCTTCAATGTTTCTTTTAACATCACTTGTAGTCACCAAGAATCAACATGAGTTTTGGTAAATTTTTCTTAATAATTAACCCTTTTCAAATCTCTTAGTTTTCATTTAAGCGTAAGGTGATGACAACATACTATGCCCAAGGCTATGAGGTAACTAAAATCATTAAACTATTTACATTATTTTGATCAATTACTATTAGTTACCATGATGTTTGAAAATAGGATGTTGATATAAGTTTTTGAATAACTAAAACCAAAGTTCTAATTTAGAAGATTGCCAAGAAATATTGAACTTGAAGGATATTTTAACAAAAAAGTAGGAAAAAGTAAAAATATAATTGACAGGGATGAGAAGTAGTCCCAAAATTATGCATAAATTTAGAGAAACTATCATTGATGTTCTAGAAGATGTGAAGGTTAGTTCAAAGTCATAATAAACAAAATTTATGCAAGTGGGGTCCTCCCCAAAGCAGGCTCCTACCATAATGCTCTTGCAAAAACACTTCTATAGATGACGATGGGAACCTAAGAAGTTAAATGTAGATCATGCCTTTGTTCCAAAAATCACACAACTACCATGGTTAGGATGTTACACTATAATACACAAAACCAAAAGGCTCATAATCACATGTAGTGGTGAAGTGAATAATGGGATGAGAAGGGATTGTAGAGATTGGTATGTAAGGTACTTGACCATGTCCACAATAGGTTCTTGCAAAAAGTGTGATTAAATTGATCAGCATACCTATCCATCCAGGTTTAGACCAATTCTATACCATGAGCAGTGATTTCACATTTTTGTGTTCCTTCCTACCGATCACTATAAGTCCATAACCACCTCAAAGAACAAACATCACTCCAAAAGAGAAGAAAAGAGAAGATGGAAGGAAGGGCCTTAGTTAGAGGGACATCTTTAGTCATGGGTAACATGTCTTTCCAACCCCATAACTAGTGCTTATAGCCCACTATTATGTCTAATGGATGTGCTTTGAATTCCCATTATTATTATTATTTTCTTTCATTTTTAATGGGAACCACACCATGAAAAGACATAGCTTTCTATTTATTGGTCATTGAAGGAGTGATGATACATTCCTCAAGGAGTCATAAACCACATAAAAGAAGTCAAGAAGAGAATTCAACAAGTCTCCTTAAGGTCACACCCTTTTCCATTCCCATGTGATCATTCCCTCTTTCTTTAAGGTACAATGATCATTGATTAATTTTAGTTTCATGAAAGAAGAACCAAATTGTTTTCATGAAAATGTCCTTTTATTTAGAGAACTAGAGGGATAGATGAGGTGGTATCATTGCTTTACCCAATTACTTACCCAATGATCTTGATAGTATAGCACAAAAACCCAACACATAGTGTTGACTTCTACATCATGAATTTGCAATATTATTCATAGAAGCATAAAAGAACATTCATAAAACATAAATAAAATGACTCAATAAATGAGAAAAATATAAAGAAAAGAAAATATATTAAGAAATTGAAAACATATGAAGAATTAGAAAATTTTGGAAAAAATAGAAAAATGATAAAAATTTCAAAACAAAAAAGGTGAAAAATACTTATTAGTTCTTAAACTAGGATAGAGCATCTCCCCCATCACTAATCTTATGGCTGCACTTTCAAGAGATGGACTACACAATCCCATATCTATACATCACTAGTTTTCCATATATCACCATTACTAATTTAATTAATCAAGTGGTAGCATATCTAACATTAATGATAGTCTTGTTTGGATCATTTTGAGATGTATCTTCATCTACACTTAAAAGTAATTCTATTTTGGGGGGTCTAGATGTGTTTGCTTCTTCTTCTTGATTTTCTATTTTAATTCTCGAATATTCATGTTTAATATCCTCTTCTGGTGTATAATCATAGTGTAAGATATTTGTGTCTAAGTCCTCTATTTGGTTCATTTTCTTAAGTTTAGAACTAATAAGTAGATCAATTTCCTCCATGCATCTTTCAAAAAATTATATATTTTCATTTTCAATATTTTGAATTTTTGATCCATAACTACACCCTTTACAATTAGTGATGCATGGATTTTCCTATACCTCTACAATGATACATTTATCATTTATGTCTTGTGTTTGAGTGATAATGGTTGTTGGCTTTTGCATATGATTAGGAGACATCGATCTAGTGAGGAAGGCTGTTGCATCAGATTGACCTTATGCTACTTTTGATGATTTAGTAGGTCCACGAGTGTTGTGCTTACATGTGGAAACCAACCTAAAGAAAGGGCATTTCTGAGATTCTGGTGGAGATCTACTAGCATTATCATTTTTGTATGTGTTCATAGCACAAGTGACATTCTTTCATTAATGTTGTGATGTTGAACCTTCTTGTGTTGTTGTTTGTGACATATGGTGGAGGAAAGTAGGAGAATATTGAGGAGATGATGAAAGATGAGAGGTGTGAGATGGTGATCTCATTGAAGATGTTGTGGGATGATGATATTTAGGAGAGTGATAGTAGTGATTTGAGGTAGAGGAAGTAGAACTAGTCAATGAAACAAGTTGTTGAACATAATATCTGTATGGGTTCGACTGATAATAAGGATAGTGTTGGTTTGATGATGACCTAACCCACAATGGTGGATTTTTCCATTGTGTTGTATGATATTTTTGAGGCTAGTAATAAGTCCCAATAGGATAGTATAGTTGGTTGTAGGAAAATCTATAATCACCTTGTAAGAAAGGTAATTTCCTAGGCATTTACTTTTATATGAACTTGGGATTCAATGAAGAAGTCCAATACTCATGTAGATGTAACATGACTAGGTAATAGCCCTTTAGATTATTGTATACGCAGATGTCACGTCCATCATCTTCTTCGATGGTTGAGTCTATAGCCTCTTCTTCTACAACCATTTTCTCTTTTTGCCAATAAGTGTTCCTAGATGTTTCTTGGTTCTTTTTTGTCCTTTTATTGTGATCACTTAATTTGTTTTCTATTATTCTCTTCTATAAAATTTCTATGAAAGTTGTAACTTTCTCATTTATTCATTCTGACATCTTATCCAGCTTTGCTTCAACTCATCGATATATTTTTGTATTAGAAATTTTTGTTGTAAAATCATCTCATCTAAAGTTGCCTCTTTTTCCTCATTAGAGATATGAACCATTATTTTTGAAGATTTGGGTCCCAATTATTTTCCTCTACATTCTCTCATGTACATAGCTCTCCTTCTTCTTTTTCCGCCTACCCAATTAGCCTTTGTATCTGATGTGTTCCTAGTTCATATAATGACCTTCAGCATACATCCTAAAGGCCTCTCTCATTTCATTATCAAGCCCATCTATGATGTGGAACAGTTGCTCTTTTTGAGAGAAATCATGGCTAGGACATCTATGTAGTAGAGAATAGTATCTATCCAAGAACACATCCAAGGGTTCATGATTTTCTTACCTCCATCCTTGGATTTGTTTTCTTAGTTTGGACACTCTTGCATAGGTTTGGTATTTTTCATTGAAAAGTTCTAGCATTGTGGACCACTAGTGGATGGAACTTGGTTCCAACAATCTATACCAACTTTTATCTTCGTTTATTAGTATCCTAGGGAAGAGCTTAAGCTTTTACCACTTATTTTCAATATTTTGCAAGGCATAGGCATCATGGAAGGCTTGTAAGTCATGTTGTGGATCAGAATTATAAACTCCCCTAAATTTAGGAATCTTCATGTTAAGCCATTTGATGCAGCAATCCCTTTGATGCCTTTGGGGTATTTTATCTATCTCCCTAATCTATGTTAGGTCCCTAGTAGCCATTAAGGATTCATCTGTACCAAACATGTCATGGTGATAACATATATTTCTATTCATTTGATTGTGATTATCTCTTTTATGCTCATTTTGATATCTTTGATTTTACCCTTGGGTTTGATTTATATCTTTATCTTGACCCCATAGTAGAGCTCTATTTTTATACCTCCATTCATCTTTGTCAAAAATATATGTTGAAGAGGAAGAGGAAGATGAGGAACTGGGAGAATCACCATGGCTCCTATAATTCTTCCCATGGTCCCTTGATTTTTCTTATCTAAGTTTAGAGAAGGTCCTACCCCTGCTTAAGGTTGTTCACTCCAATTCTCTTTACCATAGATCCTATCATTTCTCCTACTAATGTTTTCATCATATGATGTATTATTATCCTTATGTGTAGAAGACATTGTTTTACCTAATAATGTGTATGACTTAAAATAATAATATTTTCTAAGAGATACATCATTAATATCTTTATAGTGATTTTGTATAATATAACTAATCTAGATAACTAGCACCGTCCCTAGCAATGACACCAATGATGAGTAGCAAGGTACCCTTATGCCTAACCATATGAATCATAAGCATTCACACACAATCTGGTTGAATTCTAAGGATGGGACTAGTTGTGTATCTAAATCATTATGCCTTGATCATAGTTTGTTGTCTTCCCACTTAGACTAGTGGTAGCTTTATCATGTATGATTTAGTCCAAAGTGAGAAATATGATAATTGATGTTATTTGGCCCTAAGCTACTCCTAATGATAATAAAGAAATTAATTGTTTAATCTAATTAACAATGAAATGTAAATTCTAAACTAGCCTATGGGTGATGAGTGCTTATTTCCAACTTTCCATACATGTCTTGAACCCATGTATCCACTACCAGGATTATAGAGTGCTATGCTATTGGGTGAACTAAGAAATAACACTATTGGGATTACCAAACAAATACGTGTTTACACTCAAAACTGGTCATGCTTATTTCACCAATTCATTAACATGAATGGAAACGTAAACATTAACTAAGTACATGGAATATAAATTGCATTAAAAGTAAATTTAATTTAAGTCAAATTGCTACAATGAATAAGAATCAATCTTGATCTTATTGTCATTCATAGAATGTGTCCAGGTACATTGCCAATCAAATATGATGTTGTATAACTAACTCAAATCCATACTACAAGTGCTCACTAACTGTTCTCTAAAACTATGAAATAAAATTACAAGAGTTTGTCTACTCTATTAACTAATTTATTATCACACCATGCACTTGAGTGCTATATTTCTCATCTAGCACACATCCTGTGATATCAAATATTCAACATTGCATTTTTCCAATATCAGGTATGCCATATTGGGGCTCCAATATCAAATATCCAATATTAACCCAAACAAAATACAATTCATCAGTTATGATGGTGAAATAGCAATGAGGTCGTAGGGAAATGATCATGAAGGTTAATAGTGCATCCCAATTGTTGACATCATGATTACAGTGTGGCACAAACATATTGGTCAATTCATTTGCGCTTCATACTTCATGTTTTGAAATGTAGTTCACTCAACATATGTGCTTGATGAACCAACACCTCATTCCAAGGTTAGTTCAGCCATTAATCTCCTCCATTTGTATGTTTGGATCCATTTATATATCCTTTAGGCTTCATTGGCCACACAACTTCTTGGAAATTTGCTTCCTCCCCCTTGGTTTATGTTGGGTAAAAACTTCATTGGGTTTCTTTGCAAAAACTAGTTTTGATTTAGTTTTCCCATTGAGTAAGATGTGTTACACTTGATGGAATAGATGGTTTCCCATTGAATGAAGTGTGTTACACATTCAATCAACTTGGTGGTGGAAAACATTAGCCAACATTATCATCCAAGGTAAGAAAGGTTATAATCAAGATATGGGGTTAGGCTTAAGGGAATGGTAATAGAAATGATAGGAAACAAGCACTCCTAGCATGGTAGGACAAATTCACCGAATCTTGCACATCAAGGTCACATGATGATTTTCCAACATGATATGTTGCACCTTCATGATGACTCCAGACTTCATTCAATAGGAAAAACTCTAAGAGGACAAGAAAACTAGATGAGAAAAATCATGTTGTTAAAATGTAATACATAAGGCCATGTAGAATAGTCAACAAACCAAGTTACCAAAGGTCATATGTATTGCCAGCTTAAGGTTGTGGTGGGTCATGCTACCAATGTAAGGCCTTGGTAGGCCATGTTGCTAGTTTAAGGCCATAGAAGGTTGTGCTACTAGTTTAAGGCCTTGGTAGGCTGTGTTGCTAGTTTAAGGCATTAGTAGGCTATGGAAAGTGGGCTGGCTTAGTAATTGTTGTCAACTACATTTAGTATGGATTTAGATAGGAACGATTGACTAGATTGCCCAACTCATTCTCATCCATGTTTGCTATTCAAAAGGCCCCATTGCCATAGGCCTTGGTGATTAAGAAAGGCCCTTCCAAGTTCGCTGAGAACTTATCCAAATGCTTGCAAATAGCTTTGAGGACTAGGTCCCATTCCTTGATCTTGTGCTTATTAAGGCTATGTGGATGTTGTGGTTTCCATAATCTAATCCTACATATCCACCATAAGCACATTAACTAGCACCTAGGTGAAAATGAGTAAATAATGCTTAAAATGATATAAAATACCATAGTAAATATGAAAAAACATGCTATCCTAGTGTCAATCAAAATGAGAACAAGGTCAACTAAGGCTATAGGATGTAGGTGAAGATAAATTAGATGGAATGAAGGCCAAATAAAGTTAAATGAAGGTCAAATAAATTTGAAGCACCATATAACATGGAAAATAATGTCAAATATGAAAAACAGTATTGCTCTAGGCTAGTTTTAGGCCATGGTAGGCCATGTTGCCATTTTAAGCCCTTGGTACGCCATGGCTATATGATGTCAAATGATGGTCAAACCCCATCACTTAACACTAATCAAAGGCTACACAGAAGGCAACAGAGGCTATAATAATGAAAAAAAGATAAATTTAATAAAACTAAAGGCTAGATAAGGTCAATTGATGGTAATAAGGATCAACAATGCAAAACAAATCAAAAATCCATGAAATAAGGCCAAATCCATCAGAATGGAATACATGTGGTAAAACTTGGATAATATTGGTCAAATAGGATTATATCTTACTAGTTTTAAGCCTTAGTGGGCCATGGTATGGGGCTAAAGGTTATCAGGGATGTTTGGACACATGAGGGGATTATTTTGAAGTAGTTTTAAAGCAAAAATAACATTTTTTCTTATGATTATGTTGGGTCTTATTGGTGACTACATTGGCCTAGCATAGCCATCCCTTCTCTAGCATAGTCAATATTCAAGGGTAGTTTCCTAGACTTAGAATGATCACTTTTGGGCTCCCAGTGGTTCAAATAGCTAGCACAAGGTATAGGTATTGGAAATTAGTAAGTTTTGGTACTATTTTACTCAGAAGATGGAAAACATTTCTTCTTGTGATGACTACATTAGGCTAATAGGCCCCAATGTAGTCATAGGGAATGAATGAGCTTATGAGGCTTACAAGGCTAAAACAAGGTGGAATTGTAGTTGGGTGACATGGGGGTAGGGTTCTGGTCATTCTGGATCAATTTTAGATTATTCTGAGTTATTTATTATTGATTTTTATTATCACATTTTTCCTTCCCACTAGGAATACATTGGCCTAGCATAGTGACTACATTATTCCATGTAGTCTTGCATGGAAAATGGATTTTAATGAGTTTTGGAAGTTGATCGACCATGCTAATGATCTTCTAGGATCACTGGTGTTGCTAGCTAGGGTTACAATGCCAAAATCATGAGTTTTGGTGATTTCTTGGATCTTGGAATGGCCAAATACCTCTTTACTATGCTAGCATGTAGTCCCTAGCATAGTTGAGAAGTTTGGTATGAAATATGATGGATTTTGGCTCATTTTTCCATGTTTCATGGTCTCAAGGAGCTCTAATAGTGTTCTAGGTCTTTCTGAGGATCAATTTTGATTGTTTCTGAGCTATTTTAGGATTTTTCAAATTAGCTATGCTTGGCTACACTAGTGACTACACTAGCCCAGTGTAGTCATAGTATTTTCCAACATATTTAAAGTTGAAAAATGAAATATATTACATTTTATTGCCAAAATTGACTTTGGCGGGGCCCCAAGACTTCCAGAAATGAATTTGAATTATTTATGGCAAATTTTTTTTATTTTTAAGTGGACTATGTTGGCCAACACTAGTGACTACACTAGCCTAGCATAGTCACCTCCTTCCCAACATAGTTGGAATTGGAAAGTGCCAAACATGAGAAACTTTTTAAGTGTTATGATCAAACAAGCTCTAATGAGGTTCTAGGATTTGTCAAGAGTGAATTTGGTATCTTTTGTGTCAATTTTGAGTAGATTGGGATAGACTACACTACAACTTGATGAGGAATATCTTGGCCTAGCATAGTCCCAATCCTTATCAGTGTAGTTAAGATTTGGTAGTTCAAAGATGATGAATTCTGGCTCAAACCCAAGGTCTTATTAACCTAATGTATATCGGTAATGTCTTGTAGTCAAACAATATGTTTTATTAGTTGTATTTGGCTTGCATTTAGTCCCAAAATGTGAACTACACTGGTCTTCTATGAGGACAATGTTGGTCCATCGTAGTCCTTACAGTCTTTAGTGTAGTTGACACTTTGGGATAGAAATGTCAGTTTCTATGGTTAAAACTGGCTTCCACAAGGCCCCATGGTTCATCAATAGTGAATTTTGATTATTTCTAGAAATTTCTGGATAATTTTTTAAGGACTACACTAGGCCTCAGTAGGGACTACACTAGCCCACCATAGTCCCAACTTTCCCTCAACATAGTAAATGTCGAAGTTATCAAAAATGGTAAAAAAATGCAAGTTTTGTAGTCAAATAGACTCAGATAAGGTTTTAGAGTTTATCAATAATAGGTTTAAGTTATTTATAAATTTTGAGAAGTTCTTGGTGGACTACACTAGGCTCTAGCATGGACTATGCTAGCCTAACATAGTCCTCCCATCCCTCTAGGATAGTCAATGTTGTAATGACTAAAAATGATGAACAATTACAAATTTTTTTCAAACATCTTCAAATAGAGTTTTAGGGTTTTATGGAGGTTTATTTGAGTGGTTTTTTATGGATTTTATCAATTCTAGATGGACTATGTTAGGTTCAAGTAGGGACTACACTAGCCCAGCATGGTCCCAACTTTCCTCCAACATAGTCAAGGTTTGAACATGAAAAGTAGAAACAAGTGGCAAGGTTTATCTTAGTCTTCAATATTTTTGGGTTTTGGGGTTCTTGAAAGGTAATTTAGACTAGAAGATGAGTTTTCCAAAGCTTTCTAGGTGGACTATACTAGCCACCACTTGTGTATGTATAGGCCCAACATAGTCACTCTTGAAAAACTTCATTTGAGTTGAAAAAGGATAAAATATTGCTTTAACTTTTAGTCTACCATAGTCTAGAAGCCCCCATAGATGATCTTGAGTTTGTGGATGATTGATTTATGGATTATGAGTGGACTATACTAGCCCAACATAGTGCTCTTAGTCTTCAATGTAGTCACATGTGGGAACTCATATTTATGAATATTCTCTAAGTTTTTGGTTGACCGGTTAATAGTTTTGGATCACTAGGTCCTAGAAAGGTGTGGAGGATTTGAGATTTAGTGTTAGACGTATGTGATGGTCTACAAGGTCCATTTGACCCTTAAACCCTATGACAATGCTAGGCCAACATAGTCCCCAGATTTCCCCAACATAGTCATGGGGAAGAATGAAAAAGTAACACCATTTACTACATTTCACCATGTTTTAGGCCTATTGGAAGCTTAGACTATGGTTTAGAGAGATGATATGGCTACTTAGGATTAACTAGAGGTTGGATGGATTAGGAAAAATCTATTCCACCATGGACTATGCTAGGCTAGTGTAGTCCACCTCCAAGTGAGCATAGTCACATGGGAAACTAGTTTTCAAATGAATTTTGGTGTCTTTTGATCACTCAGTTTGTGCCTAGGTCTACACTTACATGTCTAGATTGATCATGGGATTTTCTTTAGTAGGGATGGAGTTCCTAGCATTGGGTTTTGAAAGTTGATAGAATATTTCATATATTCCAAGGTTTCCCAACATAGTTAAGCCTAGAATTCCAACATCCTAGCATATTCAAGTTTTCTTTGTCTATTTTTGGTGTAAATTTGGCATTTTTTCTATAGTAAAAGGTTACAAATTTTTTATTTTTAATATTATTGGTTTTTAGTTCATTTTCAAGGATAAAAATAGCTATGTAACCATTGAATTAGGATGAATTGTTTGTTCTTAACAAGTGTTTCTGTTACCTTATGTGAAATGGTGTTTTTCCTATGATGGCCATGGTCATGTTAATTCTATAATTTTTTATAAAAAAATAGTTAAGAGTTTTTATGTTTTCTTATTATGAGATTTTATTTCATGATCTTATTATTCCAATGGATGTGGAATCAACAAATTTAGTTAAGTGATTAATTCCATGGGAGTATCAAAACTTACCATACATAGTAACCTAGCTAGATTTGTACACCAGCAACACTTGGACAGTGCAAAAATCTATTAGGAATTAGGTAGAAATTTTTACCCAAATTCATGGTCATAAAACCTATAAAATCCAATCCCCAACCCCATAGAAAGGTTTCACTATTTTTTATACTTGGCCATATTTTTACATTCAAGAGCTTTGGGCAAACCTACAAACATAAAGATTTTGAATCATCCCCAGTGTGGAACCTATTTCCTTTACAATCATTGTTACCCCCTTTGAGATTGCGTGGAATTTTGCACCAACATTAAGCACCCTAGGCTTTGAGACTCCTAGCATGGCTCTTCTTAGTAGCCAAAAAACCCCACACATGTTACCCTCCTACATCATCAATGCTTTAGATATGTGGAGGAGAGTAGCTAGGTTCGATACCATTGGGCATTATGAAACCTCTTGGTCATGGAGCTAACTGTGGCAAGCCATCAGTTTCAATAGACTCCAAACCCCCATCAAAGTGAAACCCCTAGTACCTAAGGCAGATCTTGTACACTTTTCTAGACTCTCTCTTTATTTTTACAAGAAAGTTTAAAGTTTTATTTTTTTGTGTAAGTTAGTTTAGTTTTTTATTTTTGTGCATTTATTTTCTCATATATATACATTATATTTTCATTTTTTACCCTCATTTTACACTCTCTAAGTCTATGGGTGATTTGCTGGACCATCCAGGGTACTTTAGATCCTATTTTTTAATTGGAGGCCCTTGGGATCTATGGTTAAGATTGTTGTGGCAAAACTTTCAATTTTCTAGCAATCAAATGTTTGGTTACTACACCAAGAAGTATCATACACTAGCCATAGGACTTTGAAATAATTTTACAATGGTCAAAAGCCAAGCCCAAGTATCCCACGCTATCAATACTAGCCATGAAAACTATAAAACTCTACAACTGAATCTCACACTAACCAACATAATTCTTGGGTCTGGGAAAAAACCTTTAAAATTTATTTAAAAACTATTTTTCATTAAAAACATATAGAACATGCAATAACAATTCAAATTCATCTACAACATTGCATTTTCAAGTGTAGAAAAACCCAATGTAAACCTAAATTTCATTAAATTTTCACTAAGAATATCCTAGTTTGCAATGAAAAAACTATAGTAAAAACCTTGGGAATTTTTTTAAAAAATTTTAAAAATTCCAAAATTCATCTAGAAACATACTAAACTAATCTACCATCCTTGGGAGCCTTATACATTTACCACATGTACCCAAAAGATTGCAAACATTACCAATTTTTCCATGGAAAAACTGCAAAATTTTGGGGAAAATAGGGCAAAATGCTATGAATTAGGTTGATAAAAAATCCATATTTTGGTAATTAAAATTTAAAAATATTCAGTCCCACATCCAAAATATCTAGAAGACCTCAAATGATAAATCTATGAAATCAAAACCTAAAAATTGCATTGTAGACAACCTAGAAAAAATGTTGACCTTTCACTAGAACTATCAAAACTAAGGAAAAAATGCTATGCATAGGTGTCAAAGAAAATCCAAATATCTATCATAAGATGGTTAAAAATCCAAATTTCACTACCATAATTATCAAAAAGCTTAAACCTTTAATTTAAGGTAGTCATAATGTAAAAATTCAACCAAATCGAGCCTATAAGTGGAAACACATTTTTACAAATTCATTGAAAATCAGAAAAATGGTAGAAAGTTTTAACTTGGTAGTCTTCCATGAATATAATTTTCCTAAAAAAGGATCTAAAAGCTTGAAAAACATGCATACATGTTTCTCCACCTTGTTCAAAACTAGGTTTTGACTAGTTGATCTGATCTTCTTCACCATGGTGGTTGAAATTTGTGAATTATATTGCAAAGAAAATCCCAGAATCTCCTCCTCTACTACAAAAATACTATTTACATGGATGCATAGAGGTCAAGATTACTAGGAAAATTTTGGAAATTTGGTTTTCAATTGCTACTTCAAATTTTATACATCACACTTGGGAGATTGAGAAGAAAACTAACTTCAAATACTTATTTCTAGTACAAAATCCTCTCAAAAAAAGGCCTGCACAATAAGAATGAAAAATATATAAAAGTGAGGAAAAACCTTCCATACATTGATGTTAAGAGATAATCAAGAAACTTAGATTCATAAGTTGAATATTTTTCAAAATTTCCACTTTCCTACCTTCAATGTTGTCATGTTGTCAATTTTAGGTGATGTGTGGGCCTCAAGAGACATGGGCAAGAATACCAAAAAATAAAAGGAGGAGAAATATGTCTTATATGTTAAGATTTGGCTAAGATTTCTAGCTTCTTATCCTTACACGTTGAGGGTTAAGTTAGTGTTGATCATAGGTGGGCCTCATAGATCACTAGTCAATTCATCTTGAGTTCTACACAATGTATTGTAAAAATTGACCAAAAAATAAAGTCTTGAATGTTTCTAAAACTAGCCTCTAGCCCCATACTTTGTAAATCTAAGTCCCACATGCTATGGTAGCATGTGGGTCAACATGTATAAATTGGATTCCTTACCAAACATTGAAAATATCAACTTCATACATAATGCTAGTATGTGAAGCAAGAACATAAACTTTACATTGTTAAACATAGCAATAAGCTATTCAAAGAATCCTAGGAAATTTCAAAAACTTTGAAAAAATTTCTAAGCACAAAAAATCCACATAAGGTAGCCTATGTATTGAGGGTTTAGAGCCCACACATTGGAAACCTTAGTCCCACATGCTAGGCCAACTTGTGGGCCAATGTGTGAGATACCAAGAACCTCTTAACTTGATCAATATGGGTCATATAATATCTACGATGATTAAAAGAACTACAAGTCTTACCTCATAGCCTAGATGCTACCATGGAAGCCTCAAAACACTAAAAACCTAGTTGAAAATGCCCATAAACTACTAGGTTCAATCCCACACATTGGCAATCAAGCCCCACATGATGGGGCATGTGTGGGGTAGTGTGTGAAGCCCATACTAATAATCGATATGTTAAATTTTGTTCAAAAGTTTCTTGCTGAGTCTCACAAGACCTAGAATAGAAAATTGACCAAGAAATTGATCTTCACAAGCTATGCAAACTAGGATTTGGCCTTTCACATTGAAAATCCTAGTTCCATACATTGGGCCACATGTGGAACAAATTGTAAATATCTACAAGCCTCTAACTTAGTTAATGTAACTCAAAATTTTCCTTGAATAACCCAATAAATTACAAAACCCTAAACATTATCATAGAAGCCTATAGTAGTAAAAAAAAACCTTATTTAAACCCTTACAAACTAGTATTCCAAGTTCCACACATTGGAGGGTTAAGCCCCACATGTTTTAGCATCATGTGGGCCAAGGTATGAAGTCTACAGCAATAATAAGCAAATCAAAAATTGCTTAAACATTGCCAAGATGGATCCCACATGTTAAAGACTTGATCCAAAGTGGTCATAAGCTACCTTAATGGGTTCCACAAGCCTAAAACCTAGTATAAACTACTCATATGCTAGGAATACAGATCCCACATGTTGGAATTCAGCCTTGAAGTATCCACACATTGTGGATCTCAGCCTCACATGGTAGGCTAATGTATGAACGAATGTATGGAACACAAACAAACTTTTAATCTGAATAACCTAGCTCATATGTTGCCTACATAGGCCTTACATGTTGGGAATATGATGCAAAAAGCTCACACATTGAGGAGATGGTTCTCACATGCTAGATACATTATTTTTAAGCTTTTTTTAATATTCTACCCTTAAAAAATTAGTTTTCCATCAATTTTCATAGGATTTTTCCTTAATTTGATTATTTTTACAGGATTTTTTCTTATTTTAACATTTTTGCTAGCTTTGTTTAATTATTTTACTAGTTAACAACTTATTTTTTATAGATTTTTAGTTATTTTGATAATTTATAGTCTATTTCCTTTAAATTTCTACTTGTTTCAACAATATATTACCTATTATTACTAGGTTCTTTATTTTGACTATAGAATCACCTGAAAAAATAAATACCAGTATTTAATATAATTTTGACAATGTTGGACTTTGTTTGACCTTCTTCTACATTATTTGATATCATTTGGTATATTATTCAACAACATTCAATATCATTTCAATACCATTTGATATCATTTGATAACATTTTTCATCATTTCAATATTGAAACACCACTAAAATTTCATGTTGCAACCTTCATTTTCTAACTTGGGAAAGGACTCATTGTAAATGTTGGATATGTAGACCAAGAGATACTATATTGCATACTTCAGCTTTTTTAGGCCAACAAATGCTCTAAAAGATATTATTTCCATGTTTCTCAAATAGAAATAGGTACCATGTGTTCATATTTCGGCTTAGGAAGGCTGAAAACACCTTTGCAATGGCCAAAAATTTCATTTTCATTTGTTTTTATAGGGGTATAACTCCAACTACGCTGGAGCCATTTTCAATAGTGACTAGAACTACACTTTCAATAGTCACAGTAACTACATTTTCAATAGTCATAGTAGCTATAGCCAATGTAGTCACCACCAAGACCTAGCAAAAGCACAATAGTGGAATTGTTGGAATTGTTGGTTTTCCAACAACACCTAGCATAGTCATTCCAAGTTAACAATGGCAAGCATAGATAGCATTCTCCACTAGGCATGGCACTTTCCAATGGATTACACCATTTATGTAGTTTCCAACATCTTTTCCATTTTCCAACACCTCCACCATAGTCACAAAAGCCTATTTACTATTTTTAGTAAAAGGATGGATTTTGTGGATGTAGTCCATTCTAGACTTATCCTAAATGGCAACAATGCTAGCAGTAGTTGACCAACTACACTAATAGTAGATAGCCAACTATGCTAGTAGTAGTTGACTAACTACGTTGGTAGTAAACAACCAACTTCACTGATAATAGTTAACCAACTACACTAGTAGTAAATAGCCAACTACTCTAGTAGTAGTTGATAACTACACTAATAGTAGTTAACCAACTACACTAGTAGAAGTTGATCAACTACATTGATAGTAGTTGACAACTACGGTTGCAGTAGTGATCATTACAAGCCCACAATCAATGCCAATCTATCAACAATAAATGGTAGTCCCAAAATGGCAACCCTAACCCTATAAATACCCAATGTTAACACCATTTTCTAGTTTTGAATTTTGACATTTTGCATCCCATACAATAGTTTCCAAATCTTGGCATTTTTAGCATTCACACCTATTCTAAATTTTGGCACTCTAAGCACTTTTGCAATTTGTCATTTCAAAACCTTTTTGTAGCAATACCATTTTCCATTTTCATAGTCATTTCCATTACCTATCAAATCCATTTGTAATCCAACTACATTTTTAGCAGTAGAAACTAGCACTATGCTAGGCATAGACACCCCCACATACTTATCATTACTGATGAAAGTGCAAACCCCATCCAATTTCTATATCCATTGGTAGCCATCAAAAATCCATTAGAGCCATTACATCCACACCTAGTAGTGTTGTTTGGTGGTAAAAACTAGGATGATGTTGGGAACAGAGACTCCCATGTAGTTTCCATTACTTCAAACGTGCAATGCCAATCCCATTTCCACATAACAAATTTGGTGAAAACTGATAGAAAGTTATAGTAGGTCAAAACTATGAAGAAACTAGATCATGGAGTCAACCTTCTCTAATAGACTTTAGGCTTTGGCAAGTGACTTCTTATGCCCTTGGCACAAGCCTATATGTCGTGAACTCCATCTTTATTTGTATTCTCATATAAATTTGGTAGTTCATGTTGTAAAAATTTTGATTTCCACTGTCACATCCCCATTTCCAAATGATGCTACTACCTAATGAAGATGGTGTCTCTTTCATAACAAGTGTTATTGTTATCTAAACAAGACCCAAAAGGGCATGTTGTAATAACAAATGTTTCTCTTAAGATAACCTTTGGGGTTTTTACCTAAGGCATTTATATCCATGGTTAGAGGTCATGCCAGCATGGAATGGTGGAGTCGATATAGGCAAGTCACGATAAGCTAGGTGAAGGAGGATAGAAAGTGGACAGGCCATCCTTTCTAGCCAAGTTATAGGCCTAACCATGGTGGCAACGCTAGATTTCCTCTAAGAGATAGATTCCAAAGGAAGAAAACCCCAAGGGACACTCTCAAAGCATGATCTAGATACACTATTCCATATCAATAAAGCATTCTTTTTTTCTCTTTCTATATTTTCTTACTATTTCCTTTATACATAATGTTGAATATTACATAGATTTTACATTTCGTATATTATTTTCTTACACATAATGTCTAATATATCATATTTTTGACATTTTCCATGACATCCAGGGACAAGATGTCATAATTGGTATTAGAGCAAACAACAACCCAAGGGTCATTCATAACCATGGGCCAACTACAGCATGAATCTAATGATGAATCTTAAAGCCACAACACATGGAAAGCCATTGATCATCATTGGATGTACCATATGTTGTGATGCAAGTTAGAAGATACCTTTCCATTAACTTCACAAACAATGGATCATGCATTTAGATCCAAGCAACCAATAAAATTCTTTCATAGATATCATTAATCGACAAAGATCTAATCATGGCTCATGAAGATTCATCAATTGCAAGAGATGTTGGTAAGAAAATGATACACTAGTCTAGGTAACTCTTACCCATCTTAATACTATAATTATTAATTGATAAGTATCATTGTTAAATTTCTTTCAAGAAAGTTAGTAACCATGACCTAAATTGATCTTGTTTTGTTGAAATTCAATATCAAAGTAATTTAGAAGATTACAAGTTACCATATGTTAGCCTAGAAATGTTAGTTCAACAAAATAGGCTATTTTGGTCCCTTTAATTCATGAAAAATTAACTTTATTTTTGAACCTAAAACTATATCTAACACATAGTACTTGTCAAGATAATTCCAATAGTACAAATTTCGTTTCAATTAGACTTACCATTTGAGAGATATTGATCTTTAAAATTTCTCATTATGTATATATTAAAATAATATTAATTTATTATTTTATTATTTGAACAAAAAAATTTCAAAATTTTAGAGTCAGAAATAAACCTAGAATTTTCATTTACTCATACCATACCCATACCTTGTCATCGGCCGAACCACTATGTCAACCATAGAGACAAGGTGGAATAAAATAATAATAAAAGATTTAAATTTTTTAAGTGGGAGGTTGTGGGCTCAAACCTCAACCCCCAACTTTTAAAAAATGATGAAATAATAATTTATTTCTAAAAAATGAAAAAAAAAATTTATTTTAAAAATTTTAAGAGGAAGATCATAGGTTCAAACCTCAACAGCCTCCCCCCTTCCAACCCCACCCCTCCCCTAAACTTTAAAAATATGCTTTCTATTCTAAAATAAGTAAAATAAAATAATAAGAATAATTTATATTTAAAAAAAATTGTAGGCCATGCTGGCCTTGCAAGGATCATGTAGGCCCAACAAGAGCCACATAGGCCTTGTGGGCTACACAGGCACAGTAGGCCCCACAAGCCTTGTAAGATGCACAGGCCCTGTAGGGGCTGCACAACCTTGCCATATTGCTACCACATGCCACCAATCCACCTTGCCACCAACCATGTGCCATGTTGCCTACTTCACTCCACACCAATCCTCCTAGCTACAACATGCTAGCTACCATGATGCTCCACCCTACAGTTGTCAAACAAGCCACTACTACCTAAACTAATGTCATTTCCACACTCTCCACCTCGTGACCTCCAGCACATGCACCCTTGCAATCACTACCTTGGAGCACTACCACTACTACAACCTAGATCATACTTTTTCACCTGCTATAGAAACTCACACCTATAGTCTACAGAAAGCCTTGCTGCATTTCCTATAGTCACTATTGATCATGCTACTGCTACCCATCTACGCCACTATAAACCTCCTCTTACACCACTATAAATTACCTCTTGCATCACTATAACCCACCTCCCATGCTACTACAAATTTCCTCCCAAGCTGCTAGAAATCGCCTCTTGCATTGCCATAAATTGCCTTCCACACTACCACAAATCGCCTCTTTAAACATTGCTAGAAACCACCTCTCTATCACATGCAAAGTCATGCAGGCCTAGTCAAGGACTACACAGGCCTTAAGATTAGTTGTGCATGCTCAGTCAAGGGCTACACTAGCCCAATCAAGGGTCATGTAAGGCTTGAGATGGGCTAGGTGAACCCTGAGATGGGTCATGCCTACCCAGAGCAGGGTTGCACAGACCCTAAAATGACCATCATCTATGTAGTGAAAATTTCTATCAATAAACCAAAAAATTGAATTTTCCAACAATTGATGAGAATTTTGAAATTCCTGTCAAGTGATGAAAGAAAACTAACTTTTTTAAGAAAACATTTCATTAGTAATTGTTAATTTAAATTGAAAACATGCACAAATATTTTCAAAAATTCGAATTGACACCTTGGTAATAATGGGGATAAAAAATTTGTCACTAAGTGTGCTCACACTAGACTAGAATTAGGATGGGTGACCTCTTGGGAAGTCTTGTTTTTCATGCCAAAGGTCCAAAACTTTAGAAACCATAACTTTTGATTTCCAAAGCCTTTTTCAATGAAAAAACAATTGTTTCCTATAGTTTTCAACCTTCTTGACACAGATCCATCCCAAGGAACTCAAAAAATTATCTTTTACTCCTTGCCCAATATAGCATCTTGAGATCCTCAAAAGTTTAATTTTCACACAACATGAGCATAGGTAGTTCTTTTTCAACATATGAGCAGTCCTTCTCAACATTTTTTACCCTTTTGAACTTAATGGTGAGGTTAGATTTATCATCTAGGCACTTGATAATTCAATTGATGGGATGTGATATCGCATGAGCCACGATATCGCAGCCATCGCGATATCACATTCTCCCCCGCGATATCGCATACACAATATCGCGGTGCATCGTCATATCTATAAATAAGAGGTAGCTCTCCCTTGTTTCCTCATCCTAGGCTAGAAGTAGGGAAACTCTGGCAGATTGATCACTCTAGAAATAGAATATTTTCCATGTGCCCGTAATAGGAGTCCTAAAGTGAATACATCTTTATTCGAGCAACATTGTACCTGAACACAAGTTGTGTACAGCAATAAAGACGAACTTCTTGGATAAACCTTGTAGTGCATGGAATAGGATTTTATTTAATGTTATTTACTATTTTTTCTCTCTCACCCTTATCTCATAGTAATGCAGAATGAGTACAAATTGATTACGAGCATCTAAGTGTGACTACTTGGTAACCCAGTGGCGTACTTAGGATCTATGCTTGGTAATCCTAGTGGTAGTCGTGCACTAGGATGTGTACGGATAATCAAGGAACGGATGATTATCGCACTTAGGTTAGATTAGATTCTCTCAACCCTTTCCTCCTAGTTAAGTGCCTGAGTACGACCACTTCGAGCATGTGCATTACGCGTGGTGATCCCAACAACAATTAGCATTTGGTACCCACGATTGCATTGGTTTAGGGTGTGTATGGTAAGTGAGAATGGATGCTGACGCTAGGTTAATTTAGACTTAGTTCATTATTTGGAGTTAGTAATTAGTTTCTCAACACTTCACCTCAATAGCATAGGAGATAAAACATAAAAAATTATAAAAATCATATACCTTAGACTTACTTAACCATACATTGTGACAACTACAAGTAAGTCTGGGAAGAGAATGAATGATTAACCCTAAGTGTTCCATGGGACGTGTAGGCACTTAGTCTGCGGAGTTCAACCGGATCATGCATGCTACGCGCATTTCGTATGGTTGAGTGTAGGGGTACCTTGCCACTCATCATTGGTATCGTTGTCGGGGACTAAGTGTTTGTGCGCTGAATAGAACATAGGATATCACTCACATCGCTGGGAGCCTAAATGAACCTTCGGGTTAATCAAATAAGAAAAAATTTATATAACGGTAATAGCACACCGATAAGACATAATGTCTTCATCTTCTTCTCATAAGAGCAACTCATGACCTAGGGATCATACAAAGAACAGTCGGCAATCAAAAACACATAACCTAAAACAGCCGGTTCCTCAACAATATAGGGTGGAATATACTCATCCCGATGAGTATATTCCCAATTTTACCTTTATCCTCCATCAAGACGAACAGCTGCGATGGAGAGATCTACAAGGTAACATCATGTTACCTCTAGATCGATCAGTCCCAAACATGCTTCTCTGTGCTTTGGCACAGATTGGCATGATAGCATTGTATGCTGAATACGTTGCAAAAGACTTTGACACGAGGGATTATCATCCCATAGCTTTACAATGTATGAGGGACTCAAGGCAGGAGAGCCAACATACACTGTTGAAGGGCAAAAGCCTGCACGTCCTTAGTGAAATAAGAGATGGTGAACCCATTATCATAGATTCTCTAACAAATGATGTTCCCTCTCCTAACGATGGTAAGGAGGTTGGGTATTAGAACCTATGATCAACGATACATAACACTGGTTCTAATCCTCGTGAACGCCAATTGTTCATGAAGGGGACAACAACTCATAATAAGGATGAGCACTTAGATTGTCATCACGATCAGGGCCGAAGCAGCCAAAGAGAAGGTAGGAAACATCATCATGACGATGGTTCTCCTTCTTCTTCCCCTTCTTCACATCACTCACCCTATCCTTCCACCTCTAGGCATAGCCACCATGAGCATAACGGAGAAGATAAAGGCAAGAAAAATGAGAGACCTCGACAAGAGAGTTGAGAGAGAGGAAAAGGACATGAATGAAGGGAAAGTACGGAACAACGTAGACATCACAGGCATCATGAAAGAGATGATCATGATGAGCTCCTACTTGCAACCTGAGATATGCTTGACATAACGGAGGCTGTAAGAATTCCCACAAGGCATTTAAAAGATAGTCGAATCAAACGCTTAGACATGAACAACATCCCACGATTTGAAGGGGGATACAACGCTAATCCACAGCATCATTTATGGGCATTCCACGATGCCTGTGCCTTGCAAAATATAGAACATGAGTGGCAAAAACTTAAGTTATTTTCCAAGATACTCACCAAAGAAGTAGAGAGCTGGTACCGGTCCTTAGAGCTGGAAACCATCAAGAGGTGGAGTACGATGCTAGAACTCTTCAATGATAAATATCAAACGTACTCCAGAGTGTCTAATTTGCATAAGCAGATCCAAGGATGGAAGAAAGGTTCTCATGAATCCTTGGATGCTACCATGGCCTACTACTACACATTGTTACATCATTTCCTGGGCCATGGGTATGCTCAATGGGATCAACTTCGCCACATCGTGGATGGGCTAAGGCATGAAACTAGAAGAACCCTTGGGACTTATGCCCAAGGGAGACTATCAGAACTTAGAGCCCATGAAGTTCATCACTTATTAGAACAAGTAGCAAAAGAAGAAGGTGAGATATGCAAAAGGGAAAGTGCAGAAGAATACAACTGTGATCCCTCCCTTCTGAAGAAGGGAGTGAAATTTTACGATGAAGAGGATGAGTCACCACTTGAAGAGTTAGTGAACAGAAAAACCTTACCGATTCAAAAACTAACAACAGAAGTATCGGCTAAGATGGATCAATTGTTGGATTCCTTAGACTGCAGACTTGAAACTATCTTGAAAATTGTAGAAGAGTCTAAGGCAGAAAAAAGTAGTGACAAAGATAAGACAAAGCAGAGAGATTTAGGCCCTGCACATAACAAGGGTAAGGGGAAAATTACTATCTCCGATGAGGTTCTGGATTCAGACACAAATGATAACGATGGATGTGAGATCTTCCATTATGATCATCCCAAGGGATTTTGTCCAATCATCTCACATCTGCAAAATTTTGGGATGTATGCACTTAATCCGAGACTTAACCAATGGCAAAAACCTCGAAGGTTACCTTATCCCCAAGGTAACCCAAGGTAGTTCCACCAACCGTTAATGTACTATCCAAGTGGAACTCCACCACAACCCATCAAACAGTATCAGTAGTGGCAATACCCACAGTCATGGGAGATGCCACCGCCAACACAACAATACCCTTAACGACAACCAGACCCATATGGATATTATGTGCAGCAGCCAGTTTCTCCAAGTGACTCTATGAGTCACACAACTCCCCAACATCACTAGCAAGTTTAGGAGTACTTTAGGAGGACTCCTTCTCCTTTGGGAGGCACCCCACATACTTACCATCCCCCAAATCCACCCACACCTCTTGCACCTATAGTTCCCATACAACCTGCTCCAACAATGCAAGGGGAACTCCCTACTCAACCACAGCAACATAACACTACGAGAGCCATAAAAATTCAACCTGCTGCTGGTTCTGACAACTGTAAAAAGAGAAGACCTTTCTTCAGAACCAAAAGCCCAGACAAGCTCTCACAACGAGCAGTTGAGTTTAGGTACACACCTCCACCATCTAGCACTTCTGAGCACCCTTCAGTCCAACAGAGCTTAACGCATACGATTATGTTAATGCATACCGTAACTAACTGGATCAAGGTAGGCCACCTTCCCAGGAAACTAACTGATCTTGGAAGCCCCTTAATCTATTTACAAATCACCAGGAATGAACCACATAAGGCTCTTCTTGACTCAGGTTCTGGAGTCAACCTAATTTCACAAGAGATGTATCAATCTTGGAACCTACCCCAACTTAAGAAGAGCAACATCCAACTTGATCTGGCCGACCAATCCATCACCTTTCCCTTGGGATTGGTGGAGGACATTGTTACCACTGTGTGTGGTTGGTCCTACCCAGCTGATTTCCTGGTGATTGAAGTTAATAACAACAAAGGGGACTTCCCAATTGTAATGGGAAGGGCATGGCTAAGTATAGTAGATGCATGCCTTAGGATCCACGATCTTTCCTTGGAGATTTCTAAGATAAACATTTATGGAAAGATCGAGAAGAATAAAGTTCCATGCATCACATACAGTGATTCATCGGGTGATGACATGGAGGAAATGCCTCCATGCAATAGGTGTGCCCTTGATACTTTGAAACAAAGATGCCTATATGTAGCAACCACACAACAAGTAGTGGACACCCTGTGGTTGACAGCTACTCAAAAGAACAAAAAAATATGCAAGGAACAAACTGAGGAAACAAACCATGCCAATAATGAAGGTATAGACATGTTGCAATATGAGCATCGCCAACTTCCACCCCTTAATCTAAGAACATCAATTGGGAGAATTTGGACACTTCTTAGAAATTCAAAAAGGCGCTCATTATTTTAGATCTCTCCCTTTCCACTTAGTCATGGAGGAGATGGCCACCTATGCTAATCATATGGGGCCCTAAGTTCTTTTTAAGTTTATGTGTTACACGTTTTTGTTTTACGCATTTTTTTTTACATCTTTTTGTTTTACAAGTTTTTGTTTTATACGTTTTTTTTACAAAGGTTTTTTTTTACAAGTGTTTGTTTTACACGTTTTTGTTTACGCATTTTTGTTTTACATCTTTTTGTTTTACAAGTTTTTGTCTTACATATTTTTGTTTTACAACTTTCTTTAACTCTTCTTGTTTTTGTTTTACAACATCATTATACTTTTCCATTTTGTGTGTGTGTGTGTGATCCACCCTATAAGTTTGTCACCCAATAAGTATTCTTCGTGATGGTATGAACTATTTTCATGTTGATTGCTAATGTTTGATTTTTACCTTTAAGTCACAATGTTGATACTAAGGTATGTTTCTTTTGATATGGCAGTCAATGAGTTCACTTCATTCATCCATCCATCAGTTTCTATGGTCTCTCTCGGCTTGGGAATGTACAGTCATTTTCTAATAAGAACTTTAATGAATCAGTGACTGGGCATTTCTCAAACTAAGGAAGGACTCAAGGTTTGAAAAGGGTGTGACTTCAAGGGAACTTGATGCTTTTGTGTTGGCCGTTCTCTTGGGTGCTTGGATGTTTTCTTCTTGGATTTTCTCGTTGTTCCAATGTTACCCAATTATCGAAAACGGAGACAATAAAAATAACAAAGTATTTTCATGGTGTGGTTCTCATGCATAAAAACAAAAAACACAAAAATAAAAAATAAGTAAAGCAAAGTGAGAATTCAAAGCACACCCCTTAGACAAAATAATTCCTTGGGCTACAAACACTGGTTATGGAACTAAAAAGTGTTCCCTCTAACTAAGGCCCTTCTTGCTTCCCATTTTCTCCTCTTTGTTTCGTTGGAATGGTGGTGACTCTTGGAGAAGGCATTCTTGTTACTTCAAGGAAACGAATTAACCGGATGCATTGATGCGAAGTCACTAGATGTGGTTGGTTTGAGGCCAGAGTTGGAATGAGATTTTCCAAGTCACATTAATCATGAAACACAAAGGGTTTGTACACCACCTTGTTCTTGGGATTCCATTCCATTCTCTTCTCTCCATCCTTCTCTCCATTATTCACCTCATTTCCGGTTGTATCATTAGTGTATATTTTGGTTGATGCATTGTTTTCTTTTTGGTAAATTCTTGTGGTTAAGACTTTAACTCTTGTTCCAAATAACATTCCTAGAGCCTACATAATCTTTGAATGTGGGTTTGTCAGGGCATTAAGGGCATGAGCCTACTTTGGGGAGGACCCACTGACATTCCTCTTTGGTGCATCAGTTAAATTCTTTTCCCTAACATTTTTGCAATTAATTTTTATTTTGTTCATTTCCATCTTGACATCCATTTTATCGACATTACCATTGTCTCTTTTTATCTATCTTTCTTACTCCTTATCTTTCTCCATTCTAATGCTACCAGAGGTTCACGATTATTTATGGGGGTACGGGGCCCGATTTTTTCAAATTTCTCCTAGCCCCAATTTTTTCCTAACCCCTACACCTTCGGTAGTCATCATTAATACATCCCCAAATCCATATCAGCCATGCCACAACCTAGCCAATGGACTTACATCGAAGCAAGGTATTAATTACATGATGATTCATTTACCCTTGCTACTATATGATTGTGTTGTGTGTCCAGATGGCAATCATACAACAACGAATTGGATCTGGAGCAAACACTTGGAATGGAATAGTGCTAGAAGCAGCTAAGCAAGGAGCAAGATCGATGCTGCGCTTACAGATGGACAACAAAAGGTGCAATCTTGGCATTGGCAGTAGCAACACTTCTTTCTCTCTTCTCTCTCAGCTGTCATCTAAGGCCTGATGTCAATGTAATAAGGTGTTCACCCTTGTTGTCATGAACACCAGTTTTGTCAAGTCTTGTAATGATGATCCATTCACATGTCATCCCATTAGTTTCCATTGAGTCAATAATCTCGTACCTTCCCGATATTATTGTAATGAACTTGAGGACGAGTTTTCATTTAGTCATGGGGGTATGATGGGATGAAATATCGCATCCCTCACGATATTGTGTAAGCGATATTGCATCCTCCCCCACAATATTTTGTATGCGATATTGTGGTGCGCCATCATACCTATAAATAAGAGGTGGCTCTCCCTTGTTTTCTCATCCTAGGCTAGAAGTAGGAAAACTCTGGTAGATTGATCACTCCAAAGATAGAATATTTTCCATGTGCCCATAGTAGGAGTCCTAAAGTGAACGGATCTTTATTCAAACAACATTGTACCTGAACATAAGTTGTGTACGGCAATAAAGAAGAACTTCTTGGATAAACCTTGCAGTGCATGGAATAGGATTTTATTTAATGTTCTTTAGTTTTTTTTTCTCTCACCCTTATCTCCTAGTAATGCAAAATGAGTATGACTTGATTATGAGCATCTAAGTGTGACTACTTGGTAACCCAGTGGTGTACTTAGGATCTACGCTTGGTAATCCCAGTGGTAGTCGTGCACCAAGATGTGTATGGATAATCAAGGAGCGGATGCTCATCGCACTGAGACTAGATTAGATTCTCTCAACCCTTTCCTCCTAGTTAAGTGTCTCAGTATGACCACTTCGAGCACATGCATTACACGTGGTGATCCCAGCAACGATTAGCGTTTGGTAGCCACAATTGCATCGGTTTAGGGTGTGTACGGTAAGCGGGAATGGATGCTGATGCTAGGTTAATTTAGACTTAGTTCATTAGTTAGAGTTAGTAATTAGTTTCTCAATCCTTCACCTCAATAGCATAGGAGATAAAACATAAAATACTATAAAAATCATATACCTTAGACTTACTTAATCATACACCATGACAACTACAAGTCTGGGAAGACAATGAATGATTAACCCTAATTGTTCCATGGGGCATGTAGGCACTTAGTCTCTGGAGTTCGACCAGATCGCACATGCTACACTCATTTTGTATGGTTGAGTGTAGGGGTACCTCGCCACTCATCATCAATGATATCATAAATTCAACTTTTTGGACTTTAAGATTTAGTACATAACCCTTGCAAATAGTCTTAAGATCACTATGCCATGTCATTAGTTACACTACCAGAGTCGGTGTTCTTAAGGAGGGTAGAAAGGCCGCTAAGAATTAGATAATATAGTTATTACTAAAATTATATAATATCATTAAATATTACTGAAATTAGATAATGTAATTATAAAATTAGATAATGTAGTTAAATTAGTTGGAGAATCAGTTGTTGTATCAGTATTAGTTGATTATCAATTAATGAATCAATCAATGTATTAGTTAAAGATCAGTTGATGTATTAGTTGAAGAAATAGAAAAATATTCAACTATCAAGAAAATGGTATATTAATCCATCATGCAATCAAAACATAGGGCAAAAACAACATGGAGACTCAAAATCTCATTTCAATGAGTATGATACTCATGAAAAGAAATGATTTAGAAAAAAAAACCAAGAATGAGAATGAAAGTTGCCACATACAATGTGCTTGTAAGATCCTTAGTGAGTGAGAAACAACATTCAATATGTCCATCATGGGCTTTAGAGTAGCACGAATATCGATACCCATGCATTTTAGCAGAATTAGAAGATTTGGATGCTACTATCATGTGCTTACAAGAAATCTTGCCATGGGAATTTCTATATCAATTCTAACTAGACTTGGAAAATATGGGATATGGAGGTATTTACAAAAGAGAAGGTTCTTATTGAAATTCTTCTTTTGAGCCATATAGATTAACCTATTGCAGAAATCACAACATGGATGGTTGTGTAATATTTTATAAAGAAGCCAAGTTTGAATTAGTACAAAGATTTGAATGGATTTTAGAAAATATGGTTTTTGAAATTCCAAAACTTCAAGAGATGGACAAGAAGGAATAGTTAAGATTTCATAAAAATCACATAGCCCTAGCGGTGATTCTAAAAGTTCATCTATTAGGAAGATTTGTATGCATGGTTAACACACATTTGATTGCCAAATCAACATGTTTAGATGTTATACTATGCCAAGGAGCATATTTGATTAAGAAAATAGAAGAAAGTTTGAAGAATAAATTATTACTAAGTTATATTGATCCAATCCCATTTATTATTTGTGGAGACTTTAATGCAAAAGTTGGAAGTAGTGTTTATCAATTCTTAAAATATGGATCCATAAAGAAATATTTGGAAGATGGACCTAACTTGAAGAAGATGTTTCCATTAATTTAGCATGAAATTTCATTAGTGAGTGCATATTCTACTTATTTTGAATCTTTAGTAGATAAATTAGATTCTAGAATTCAACAATAGATGATGTTGATGGATAGCACTCATCAAGAACCATAGTTTACTCTACTATGATTAATGAGGATGGATCAACAACATTATTCATTGAGACTTTGAATTATATTTGGCATGATTCCTGATTCTTTCAAGTTACCAAGTTACTAGAGTTGATTTCTAAAGAAGAAATTGAGAAGAATAAAGATCAAGCCTTGCCATCCTAAACAAGATCATCTAATCACATACCACTTATGGTAAAATTACAATTACTCCCATCGGAAGGTTGATCAAGATGAAGAAGTGTCTCGCTCTTACTTTTATTTGATTAATATTATTATTTATTCATTATTGAATTTATATTTCAATTAGATAAGTAAAATATGTATGATAATAAAAATATGAGATAAAGAATTTTCCCTACCTTCAGTTGGGTACCCAGATCCAAATTGCACTTTGTGTGACCTTGGTTAGGATTGGTGATTGTTGGTTAATTCAAATTTTGTTATTATGTTAGAAAATGAAGTATCAAGAAAGTAATATTTAATTTTACATATAATTTTTCTCACATATATTTTGTTTATAGAATAAGTAAGAAACAACTTCAAGTTCAAAAGAGAAATCAAATTATTAGAACACAGGATCATAAAAGAAGTTATTGGAGCTAGAAAAAGATAGAGAGCATGGACTCATTTGAGGATGAATGAAACCTAAGGGAGATAGATTGTCACATCCTCCTTCCCAAATGATGTTGTTGCCTAATGAAGACGGTGTCTCTTCATAACAAGTGTTATTGTTATCTTATCAAGACTCAAAAGGGTAGTTGTAATTGAGACCCGAAAGGGCATGTTGTAATAATGAACATGTCTCTTAAGGTAACCTTTGGTGGTTTGACCTAAGGCATTTATACATGGGGTTAGATTTCATGCTAGCATGGAGTGGTAGAATCAATGCAGGAAACTCACAGGAAGCCAAGTGAAAAGAGGAAGTGGACAAGCCATCCCTTCTAGCTAGGTTATAGGCCTAACTATGGTGGTAGTGCTAGATTTCCTCTAAGGGATAGATGCCAAAGGAAGAAAATCCAAAGGAACACTCTCAAAGCATGATCCAAATACACTCTTCCATATCAATAAAGCATTCTTTTCTTTCTCTTTCTACATTTTCCTATTATTTTATTTATACATAATGTCAAATATCACATATATTTCACATTTGGTATATTTTTTTCTTATGCATAATGTCTAATATATCACATATTTAACATTTTCCATGACATCTGATGAGACGTGACATGCACTGGGCCGCGATATCGCGTACGCGATAT
>MNCI01010502.1:170049-262902 GCA_015680685.1 Gnetum montanum
AAAATCGTGTTGATCCAAAAGTTAACAACGGAGGTATCGGCTAAGGTAGACCAAATGTGGGATTCCTTAGACTCACAAATAGAAATAGTCCTGAAAATCGTACAGGAGTCTAAGCATGAGCAAAGTAGTGCCAAAGGAAAAGACAAGCGGAGAAACTCTAACCCTGCACACAACAAGGGTAAGGGAAAGATCTCTAACTCCGATGAGGCTGAAAATTCTGATTCAGACAATGATGGTGGATGTGAGGTCTGCTACTATGACCATCCTAAGGGATGTTGTCCAATTATCTCACATCTGCAGGAGTCTGGGGTGTATGCATTAAATCCAAGACTTAATCAACGGCAAACACCCCGAAGGTTACCTTATCCACAAGGTAACCCAAGGCAGTTCCACCAACCCTTGACGTATTATCCAAGTGGAACGCCTCCGCAGCCCATTGGACAACACCAGCAGTGGCAATACCCACAGTCATGGGGGATGCCACTGCCAACACATCAATACCCTTACCGGCAGCCTGATCCTTACGGTTATTATGTGCAGCAGCCGGTTTCTCCAGGTGACTCTATGAGTCACACTACCCCCCAACGTCACTACCAAGCTCGGGAGTACTTCAGAAGGACTCCTTCTCCTCCGGGAGACATCCCACATTCCGTCCATCCTCTAACTCCACCCGCACCTCTTCCTCAAGTAGTTCCCATAACACCTCCTGCTCCAACAATGCAAGGGGAACTTCCTCCTCAACCGCAGCAACGTCACGCTGCGAGAGCTGTAAATATCCATCCAGGTACTAGTTCTGGCGACAACTGTACAAAGAAGAGACCTTTTTTCAGAACTAAGAGTCCTGATAGGTTCTAACAACAACAAGCGTTTGAGACCATGTATAGGCCTCTAACCACTAACGCTTCGGAGCACCCTTCAGTCCAAAGGAGTGTAACGCATATGGTTATGTTAACACATACCGTCACTGACTGGATCAAGGTAGGCCACCTTCCCAGGAAACTAACTGATCCTGGGAGTCCCTTTATTTATTTGCAGATCGCTGGGAATGCACCACATCGGGCTCTTCTTGACTCAGGTTCCGGAGTCAACTTAATTTCGTGAAAGATGTATCATGCCTGGAACCTGCCCCAACTTAAGAAGAGCAACATCCAACTAGAGCTGGCAGACCAGTCCATCACTATTCCCTTGGGATTAGTGGAGGACGTTATTACCACTATGTGTGGTTGGTCCTACCCAGCAGATTTCCTAGTGATCGAGGTTAACAACAATGAAGGGGACTTCCCAATTATAATGGGAGGGGCATGGCTAAGCACAGTGGATGCATGCCTTAGGATCCGCGATCTTTCCTTGGAAATCTCCAAGATAAACATATGTGGAAAGATCGAGAAGAGGATAGTTCCATGCATCACATACAGTGATTCCTCGGGTGATGACACGAAGGAAATGTCTCCATGTCACAGGTGTGCCCAGGAAACTCTACAACAAAGATGCCTGTATGTAGCAACCACACAAGAAGTAGTAGACACCCCGTGGTTAACAGCTTCTCATAAGAGCAAACAAATATGCATGGAACGAACAGAGGCAACTCATGCCAACAACCATGGCATAGACACATTGGAACGTGAGCGTCGCCAACTTCCACCCCTAAATCTAAGATCATCATTTGGGAGAAGTTGGACACTGCTTAGAAATTCAAATAGGCGCTCAATATTTCAGATCTCTTCCTCACAACTAAGTCATGGGGGAGATGGCCACCTATGCTAACCATATGGGGCCCTCAGTTCTTTTTTAGTTTTTGTTTTACAACGTTTTTTTTTACACGTTTTTGTTTTACAAATTTCTTTAATTTTTCTTGTTTTTTGTTTTACAACATCGTTATACTTTTTCTATTTTTGTGTGTGTGTGTGTGTGTCATCCATTATGTAAGTTCGTCACCCAATAAGTGTTCGGGCCGATGGGATGAACTGTTTTTCATTGATTGCTAATGTTTGGTTTTTACCTTTGAGTTACATTGTTGATACTAAGGTGTGTTCTTTTGATATGGCAGGCAATGAGATCACTTCATCCATCCATTCATCAAGTCTATGGTTTCCCTTAGCTTGGAAATGTATAGTTCCCCTTATAATAAGAACTCCAATGAACAGGTGACTGGGCATTTCTCAAACTAAGGAAGGACTCAAGGGTTGCAAAGGGTGTGACTTCAAGGGAACTTGATTTTTTTGTGTTGGTCATTCACTTGGGTGCTTGGATGTTTTCCTCTTGGGTTTTCTTGTTGTTCCGATATTACCCAATAATCAGAAGCTGAGACAATAAAAATAAGAAGTCTTTGCATGGTGTGGTCCCCACGCATAAAAACACAAAACACAAAAAAAAAGAACTGCAAGCACTGGTTATGGAACCAAAGTGTTCCCTCTAACTAAGGCCCTTCTCGCTTCCCATTCTCTCCTCCGTTTCGTCGGAATGGTGGTGGCTTTTCGAAGATGCATCCTTGCGGTCCAAGTGGATGGTTTGACCAAATGCATTGATGCGAAGTCACTAGAAGTGGTTGGTTTGAGGCCCAAGTTGGAATGAGATTCTCCAAGTCACATTAATCATCAAACACACAAGGGGCTGTACACCACCTTGTTCTTGGGATTCCATTCCACTTCTCTTCTTCCCATCCTTCTCTCCATGGTTCACCTCATTGCCGATTGTATCATTGTATATACTTTGGTTGATGCTTTGTTTTCTTTTTGGTAAATTCTTATGGTTAAGACTTTAACTCTTATTCCAAAGGACATTCCCAGAGCCCACGGACTCTTTGAATGTGGGATTGTCAGGGCCTTAAGGGCATGAGCCTGCTTTGGGGAGGACCCACTGACATTCCTATTTGGAACATTAGTTAACTTCTTTTCCTTAACATTTTTGTAATTAATTAACATTTTTGTTCATTTCCATCATGACATCCCCTTCACCGATGCCATAGTTGTCCCTTTTTACCTATCTTTCCTACTCCTTTTCGTTCTCCATTCTAACGCTACCGATGGTTCGCGATTAGTCATGGGGGTACGGGGCCTGATTTTTCGATTTTTATCCTAAGCCCCGGATTTTTTCGTTTTTCTTCCTAACCCCTATACCTTCGGTAGTCATCATCTATATTTTCCCAGATCCATATCAGCCATACCACACCTTAGCCAGTGAACCTAAACCGAAGCAAGGTATGCTTTACTTAATGATTCAATTACCCTTGCTAATATATGATGGTGTTGTGTGTGCAGATGGCAATCATACAACAACAGAATGGATCTGGAGCAGACACTTGGAATGGAGCAGCGCTGAAGCAGCATGCAAGGAGTGGAATTGATAATGCGCTTACAGATGGACAACGAAAGGCGCAATCTAGGCGTTGGCAGCAACAAGACTCTTCTCTCTTCTTCTCTTCTATTCTCTCTCCTCTTTTCTCTCAGCTGCCAACTGTGGCCTGATGTCATTGTAATAAGGTGTTCACCCATGTTGTCATGAACACCAGTTTTTGTCAAGTCTTGTAATAAAGACCGTTCACATGTCATCCCATTAGTTCCATTTCCCCTAATAATCCCATACCTACCTGATATCATTGTAAGGAACTCGAGGACGAGTTTTCATTCAGTCATGGGGGTATGATGAGACGCGACCTGCATGTGCCGCGATATCGCGTCTTCCCCTGCGATATCGCGTACGCGATATCGCGGTCCGCCGCCATATCTATAAATAAGAGGCGGCACTCCCTTCATTTCCCAATCCTGGCTAGAAGTAGCGAAGCTCTGGCAGATTGATCACTCCAGAGTTAGAATTTTTCCCATGTGCCCGCAGTAGGAGTCCTAGAGTGAACGGCTCTTTATTCGAGCAGCTTGTAACCTGAACCCAAGTTGTGTACGGCAATAAAGACGAACTTGATTGGATAAACCTTGCAGTACATGGTTTTATTGTTGTTTATTTACTGCTTTCCTAGTGCGCACAAGTACGACTTGATTACGAGCGTCTACGGACGTGTACGGCTAGTCAAGGAATCGGCTGCTTGTCGCAACGCATGAGTACGACTTGATTACGAGCATTGGCTGCTTGGTAACCCAGTAGCGTATTCCAGGATTCTGCGCTTGGTAATCCCAGTGGTAGTCCAATGTGTACGGCTAGTCAAGGAATCGGCTACTCATTGCTAGGCTAGAACGTGTGATAAGTACGACTTAGTTACGAGCACCCACGGGTGTGTACGGCTAGCTAAGGAATCGGCTGCTTATCACACTTAAGCTAAATAGGTGCCTCAGTACGACCACTTCGAGCACTTGCGTTACGTGTGGTGATCCCAGTAACGATTAGCGTTTGGTAAGCCACAGTTGCATAGTTCAGGGTGTGTCCGGTAAGCGGGAATGAATGCTGACGCTAGTTAAGTTAGACTTAGGACATTAGTTAGAGTTAGCTTAGTTTCTCAACCCTTTCCTCTGATAGCATAGAAGATAAACCGAAAAATACCAAAAAAATCACATGCCTCAGACTTGCTTAACCATACACCGTGACACTTACAAGCAAGCCTGGGAAGACAACGAACGATTAACCCCAAGTGTTTCTTGTGGTGTTAAGGCATTTAGTCTGCGGAGTTCGACTGGATCGCGAGTGCATGCTCATATTCGTATGGTTGAGTGTAGGGGTACCTCGCCACTCATCAACATCTAAGGATAGGATGTCACATGTTTACATGTCTACATTTACTTTTGTAACTATAATTTAATTTTCCATTTTTATTTTTAGTAGGCCATTTCTATCTATGTTACCATTTATGTTTACAATTTTGAAACCATTTCCATTTGAAATTCCATAAGTCCCTCGGTGATCAAAAATACCATTCAGGGTATCTCAAATTCCATTTTTGTGGAGGCCCTTAGGATTTAAGGTTAAAACTATTCCAATGATTAGATCTTTCAGTTTTCCCATTCCAACAACTGAGATCTCTAGCACCAACAATTTTCTAGAACTAGAAGGTGGGCCTCCATCCAAATTCTTGGCCAAAAATCCTATTGCTACCATTTTCTTGTTTACTATGACACCCATTCTGTTAAAGCCCATTTTCCTATTAAGCACTAATAGTAGTTGGAAAGTACACTAGTAGTACTTGACTGACTACTTTAACAATAGTTAGCAAACTACGTTGATAGTAGTTAGTGGACTATATTGATAGTAATTGACTAACTATGCTTATAGTAGTAGGCTAACTACACTAACGGTAGTAGGCTAACTACATTGACAGTAGTAGGCTAACTACCTTTAAGACCAATTCCATTCAACATCATTCTATTGAACCCCATTTTGTTCAACACCATTCCGTTAAACTCCATTCCTACTGTGACACCCATTTTCGCTTAGTAGCTATTTCCTACTTCCTTTCTATTTTTAGCCTACTATGACAATAGCTTACCCTACTTACTATGTTCTTTTGCCAAAAATAGTAAAAACCTAAAAAACATAATTTTCAACATGTTATTTCAACAATCAACCAAGTTACCTTACAACTATACTGATAATGGATCATATCAATAGCACATGAGGATTTATGACCCCAAAGACCCAACCATGATTAAATGTAGGCAATTCTTAAGACTTAGGGGGCAAACTCCTAGGTTCTTAATGATAAATAAAGAACATTATAATTTCATTTATGTCAAGATCCAAGTTTGCATGCCGGTTCCATGAGTAGAAGTAGAAGTCAAGAGGGAATTTGAACTCATCCTTCACAATGAAAAGGAGTATATTTCCTCTCCCTATGACCAAATACCCCTTAATGATATCTACGCTAGCATCTTAGTCCTTCTCATTGACAAAGACAACTAGAAGGCTACCTCTAATGGGCAACCAAAGGAGGAAGATGAATTTAGGGTAGCATTTGAGCCTGAGAACCTTTTGTGGGGACTTTTCCAATAAGGGACTCCCAAGGCCATATTTCCCACCTCTACCCTATTGTCCTCTTCCTACCCAATGATGGTCAATCCCACACCAATCATCACTATGAACCAAAAAAAATTAGTATTGTAGTTAACCACATTCCACTTCTTTATGCCATTCGCCATCCAACCACAATCCATACGATCTTCATTGGTGGTTCTCACTACCACCAACTTGTTGACCACTCAAGTGGTATCCAGTATGGAACCCCAAGCAACATATGAGTCATACAGCCCTTTTGTTCCATTTGTGCCTCAGATACCAACACAAACAACTTTCTCCTTGTTTGACCCACCAACCACCATAACCCAAACTCTCCCTTCAATACTGTAGCCTATCACGAGGCCACCAACCTCACAACTTCTTTCACAACTATCAACACAAGCACCGTAGCCCACAAGGATGCCCCAAGGCTTGGATCAAGCTTTCCAAATGATCCAAGACCTTAATGAAGAGCTACAAAAACCTAAGGACAATACAACTAAGACAATCAAGGTTCTAGATTTCTACCAAGATGATCCTATAACCCCTACGGTGCCTCAAATAATCTTGCCTGTAGGCTTGCCTATTCTAAAATTCACCAAATACAATGATGAAAGGAATCCCAATGCACATCTAGTAATCTTCCGATCTGAGTTTCTCTTTTTACAAGATTGGCCACATATGATATTAAGGATTTTCCCCATGTCCCTCAAGGAAAAGGCCTTAGATTGGTATTGAACCTTGCCCAGGGGTTCCATCTCTTTCCTTGAGAACTTGATTAGCCAATTTGTCAACCACTTTAGATACAACTTAAAGTTGGATGCCACATTGGACATACTAATGAAGGTGAAGTAGGGGCCACTTGAACTGGTGAAGGGGTTGATTCAAAGGTGTAACTCAATAATTAATGAGACATACTAATCAAAGCCTATTTTTGAAATCCACCTCTTGGCCATCTATAAGGAAGTAGTAAATGACTTTATCAAGTCAAAGCTTTGCTACCTAGAGCCCTAATCACTAAGCCAAGCCTTCTTGGAAACTAAGAATATCAAGGAGGTAGCTACAGCAAGCAATGACCCAACTTATGTAGCCTACAAAAACCAACATGCAAGGAGGAATAAGGATAAAGCCAAGCAAGAACATACAACTATGGCCATAGTAGAAAAAGATTCAAAATAAGGAGAGAGATGAGAATCATCATCACATAACACATTCCCTAACTCATCACAACCATCCACTTCCTATGCTCCAAATCAACCAAGTCTAAACTTTGAATGGAAGGATAGGTCTAACTACATAAGGTTACCTTTGATGCCCTCTAAGCTTCTAAAACACTTTCTTGAAAACAACCGTATACAACATAAGCAACTATCTAAGGAGGCTCGTAAGAGGCATGATCATCTTTATGACATAGCTAGAGACCCAACGATAGCTACTAAAGATGATCCTAAGCTACCGAAGTACTTTAGACTGGATAGGTATTACTATTATCACTAGTTGTCTGGTCATGACATCAATTTTTTCCTAACATTAAAAGATGACCTCCAAAAGATGATAAACCATGGAGAGTTGGTGTTTAATAAGCCTAACTCTCCAAAAGCCAACAAAAACCCCTATATCATAGCCTCATTCATAGAAACCAAATGGTCTAATCCTCCTAAGAAACCATTTGTCATTAGAATACCATCATGATCCCAAAATACAAAGCCTAGAGAGCCACTCGTCATATAGGTACAACCACCTCTAACTTCTAAGAAGCCTTTCATCATAGGTTTTCCCCCTTCAGTGGCTTCAACATCACAACATAATCACCAAGATGCTAATCCTCTAAAGCCTAGGGAGCCAATCATTATTTTGGTTCCTCCACATTCAATGAGTAAGCCTATAATAACCCATGACCAAAGCTCAATTATAGTGGCTCACATCTTGGAGGTTAGCAATAAATCATCACCCCAAAGGTGACGAAAGCAACCTATCCCCAAATCAACAAATAAGCCCACTAAAGGTAACCAACCAAGATCTACACTAAGATTAACTACATCCATGGACAAGGGGTCTAAGGCACATGCATCAAAGCCTAAGCCATAAATCCAAGGGAGAATGGAGGAGGTTAGAATTACAAAGGCCAAAACATTACAAGCTAATGGAAAGAATTTCCACATAAACATGGACATGTCACCAAACTTGTATGACTTGGTCATGACCTCTCCTACACATAGGGACACACTATCTCAAGTGTTGACTTTTATCCTTATGAGCAAAGACATGCCTACCAACAGAGAGTTGATCCACTCTATCATTAAGCAAGCTTCACTTAGAGAAAATGGGCATCAACCCATGCTCAACGTTCATGATAGTAAAGTGAAAATTGACCCTTAGAATGGAGAAGTGCCATCTACTTCTCTCCTTATCACTATATGCATTGTAAAATACAAGGTTCACCGTGTTCATGTAGATAATGGGGCAGCTATGAATATGATACCATATTTCATTGTTGACAAACTAGGCCTAACCAAGAATATTCAAGTAACCACTACCTTAGCACTTAAGTCATTTAATGGCTCATGGGTAGTAGTGCAAGGTTCCATCTCCTTAGATTTCATGGTCCATAAGAAGTTTCTCACATTTGCTAACTTCCTAGTAGTGCAAGAAACACCCAGTTTCAACCTAATCCTAGGAAGGCCATGGTTAGAAAAGCTTTGGGTAGTTTCATCTCCTATACACTAGGAGATCTATTCACCGTATGAGGGAGGGGAAATTGTGATCCATGGAGACAATGTGTTAGCACCATCGGTTAACTATGTCAATATTGACTAAGGTTGAGAGGTTGAGTTTAAAGAGGAGATGCCCGAAACTCAAGTTAGGGCCAATACCAAGAGCAAAACCAATAGTGAGAACAACTATAAGGCTAGCAACAACAACTTGAAGATGCTAAACGATCAACAAGAGCACCTACTAGTTACCATTTTGAACAAGGAAAGTGGTGAAACCAGGATCACACAACGAAAGCCCACTGATCTATCAAAGATCAAGCAACAAGTTCCGAACAAATGTCTAGTTCTTTCTTTGGTTAATGGTTGTTGGTTCACCTTCGCAAAATTATATCATGTTGCATTGTTGGTTTTATCCTTATGTTCTTTTTTGAGAGCATCCCATACTTACTAGACAATGTATGGACAACAACTAGCCATGGCCTTAAACTAGCAATACAACTTGTTATGGTCTTAAACTGGCAATACAAGCTGCCAAGCCCTAAAATTGGTAAACATAACAAAATCTTCTTTTTGTCCTTGTATCTTCAATGTAGCCAATTTACCCAATAGTATGGTATGCAAGTTTACTTATATGCTTTTACCTTAGTTTACAATTATCATTATGACATATTTTATCTATTAGTTTTAATTTATGACCTTATTACATTTACCATCTAGATGAAACATATAAAAAGATGAAAATCTAAAACTAACACGTTGTGTAACAATGATCAAAGCATACCAAAATGTCCATATGTCTATAACCATAGTTGACTATGCAACATACAACTAGAACATTACATAATCATCATAAAAAAAAAGGCTGAGTCATGGGAAGAAGAGGGGGGCTCATCCTGTACGTCATAGCCAACCACATGAACGTCACCACACGAGGCCTCCAAACAAAAACAAATCATGTAAGCTGAGTAAATATTGGTGACTATTATATCCATAACACACAACCATTAAAATACACTATTTATTGCTTGAATTGTCGTTCCTGCAATGGGGTTGTGTGCGCGGGATTTCTGCCAGTGAGCCAGCTTAGGGGTATCAGACCTTGTATATTGATAAACCGTTGTAGTCGAGAAGAAGGATTTGGTTGTTTGAGAAGAAGAGGAAGCGTTTCTGCGAGCCATCGTTGGTTTGTGTTCTCTCAGCAAAGTCCGAAAATGAGAACCATGAAATTTTGTCAAGAATGCAACAATATATTATATCCTAAAGAAGACAAGGAACAGAAATTGCTTCTGTATGGATGCAGAAACTGCGACCATCAAGAAATTGTAGATAGTAATTGTGTATATCAGAATGAGGTGCACCATGCTGCTGCAGAGCGAACACAAGTTTTGCAGGATGTAGCTTCGGACCCTACTCTTCCTCGCACAAAGACTGTTCGATGCGCTAGATGCAACCATGGCAGAGCCGTATTCTTTCAGGCTACAGCAAGAGGTGAAGAAGGGATGATATTATTTTTTGTTTGCTGCAATCCCAACTGTGGTCACCGATGGAGAGATTAACTGTTTTTTCCCCTGTTTGCAACCAAACTCAGGTTGAGTTACTGCAGTCAAAACCAATGCCGCAGACAGTAATCTTATCGAGTTTGATAGGATATTAAACAATTACCAGACGTAGCATAAACCATAGTCACTATGCCAACCAGTTTCTCATATCTTGATGTTTTTTTTTCAATTTTTTTGGGATGCGGGTCGCACTTGGAACGCAGTTTCTCCAACTAATGGTGATGATTGCTAGTGTAAGTGGCACCACAAAATCATGTTGATTTTTTGTTGATACAAATTTGAACTATGAAGGTTTTAACCATTTTGTTTTAGAGCATTTTGATGATTTTATTCCGGGTTTTGGCAGTGTTGAACGAACTGTTAAATGTGATGAATATAGCCATATTCTACGCAATATGTCTCTCATTTAGGATGTTTTTACGTGCCCAGTTGAAATATAAATTTTCTTTGCCCTATTATAGTCTTTACAAAGCCATTCCATTTTCACATATCAGAGAGAAGGTATTATCAGGAATCAAACAGGGTTTTGAAACATTACATACTCCTTTGACCCATTGATTTTGCTATTTTTTGATATCAAGTTCGCGGTTTTGAGGAAACCAGCTTTGTTTTAGATTAAAGCTTATTTTACTCAGATCTTAAAGACAGGACCAATTTCAATCAGCCGTTAAAAACCACTTCACTTTGGTAGTATTTTGAGATTGAAAGGCTATTGCAAGAGGTTCCACCTCTTATGTCAAAGTATCAATGACCGCTATCTGCCTTTCTGTCGGCTTTCTTTTGCAAGGTTTGCCCTGCTGTTTCAATGTATTTTGAGGACTTTCAACTTCTCCTTTTTGTTAAAAAAAACAATCAAAATTAAGGAAAGCAGGCATTAAAATAACAGGGAACGGAAGATTCAAATGTAAACATCTTGGTGCTGAAAGACATTTCTATGAAATGCTTGCTTGCTATCGCAGTCTATTATCAACTTAACATGTTAAATGGAGATGGAACATAGCATCTGCGAAAATTCTGCAAACAAACATTCATTCACCAGTACACGCGTAAATTTAGAGTGGTTGAATCCGACATATAAAATCCAGATAAGTGGCTAAGGCGTTTAAAAAATAATAATTAAAAATTAGTTGTTAAAATTTAAGTCAAATCTTACAACTTTTTCCCATTTTGCGAGTGTCCGGACATGACTATGCTAGATGGAACATGGGACTAAGCTGCTCCCGACTGATGCCTAGTGTAGTCCATGATAGGACAATCACCTCCAAGGTAAGCCCCAATCTCCAATCAACCTTGAATGACCATTCTACATCCCTAAAGCCTGGTTAGAACCCCCGGCAGTCTTGAGACATAGTCAAATGCATCAAAATTCAGTGATATGATCTTTTCATAACTACGTTTCTAAATTCAGAAGCCTTGACTCCAACCATGGAAAGATCGTACGTTTCTAAATTCGAATGCGAGCATCCATTCTGTATCTGTACCTGCAATTCTATGGCAATCCCTGCATCCATTCTTTACCCTTGCTGCCACTCGCACCAAAACCATCGAGAGACTACGCTGAGCGTAGTTCCAAAAACAGGAAATGGGCTAAAATTCCGAGGGACTACGCTAGTCCCAGTAAAACCCTCCTCTCCATGCCGAAACCCACATTCACCTGATCGCTGCTGCTGTTGATAGCCTCCGCGCTGCACAGTAAAAAAATCCAACACATGATGATGGTACGTGGAAGGCGTTAATAGTGACAACGAGGATGTGAGAGATGTGGGGATGGCAAAGCGCAGTAGTCCTTGAGGTTGCCTGTGTGGCCCAGTGCAGGGCTAAGTCACCCTGGAAGGGGCTATGCAGCCCTTAACGTGCCAGCATGAAGGCATGCAAGGCAGCATAGCCCATTGAAAGTTTATATGGCCGTTTTCTTGGGCTCCTCCCAAATTTTTTCTTTTTTAAAGTAGTTATGTGTATATATATATTAATTTTAAATTTTTAATATACCTTTTGTTTGAGAACAAACAATGTTAGCCATGTACCAAAAGGAATAACTAATATGCTTGGAGAAATAAGAAAAGCTCAATTAACCATTAATAAGTAAACAAATCTAAATACGGAAACTTGGAACACTTCAAACTTGGATCATTATAAATCAATTGTTATATCAAATTGTGCAGATTGCCTTAAAAGGTTATCATGGCTCCAAAACTCATATACTAAATGTTCGAAATTCAAAAAAATGTTCACTATATCCAAGTAATAAATTATAGAATTACATGCATTGAGGTTCCAACGGCTATGAACTTCTTGAATACTTTATGGTAGTGGATGCTTTCATATGGATGGTTTTATAAAAATAAATTATGGTTAAACAAATACAATTTCTCATTCTCATTGATATACAACACAATCTATGCACAAGGAAGGATTGACTATCATTATCATTTTCTACACTACCATAACAATTGTCTCTGCAACTACCACTATTCCACCGAGTTAGCCCACCACAACAACTTGGCCACTACAAATCTCCTCAACGTTCTACATACTGCATGCCATGCTTGATATACTCATAGTATGTATATATATATATAATTTATTTTTATTAAGCATGTTGTGATACATATGCGTCTATCATTTACTATATTATACACATGACCTTGTATCCCATCTCACATTCTCTTACTTTTTGCACATTTGGTTGCACCCTTTTGATCCTCAAATCCTATTTCCTACCTTATAGTACAACTTATTATCACCTATCCTCTTTTCATTCTCATATCCATTCTCTCATTGCCTATATATTTTTACATATGTTTTTTATTTTCTAGCTATGATTAATTCACATTCATTCATATGCAACATTGTAATCTCGCCTCATCTAGAATTGAGGAACTCAATTATATGAAAATTTTTTAAAAAGAAAATAAATAAATAAATAATAAAATAAAATAGAAATTATTATACTCTTTTGACCTTGCTTATTTTAATTTGTTTCACTTCGTTTTATTCTATTTTACCTTGATATTGTTTTGTTGCAGTGACCTTGCTAGTGAAATAAGCCTTTACTACAACCTATCAAGCTCTAAAACTAGCAACCTTATGAACCACCAAGGCTTAAAATTAGCAAAATGTGACCTTGTTAAACTACATTCTCCCACCATGTGGCCTTGTACAGACCTTGTTTGACTTGATTTGATATTAATTTGATCTTGTTTGACACTATTTTATGTGGCTTTGACCATCATTTGGCCTTCATTTGATCCTATCCTACACCATTTGGCCATTGTATTACACCCTATTTGCATTATTATTAATGTATTTTACATGGTTTAATAATTTCATTACACAAGTATCACTTAATGCACTTATGTTGTCATATAGAAATGAGCTAGGAGAATAAGAAGGTAAATTTAATTTGCCTCAAAATCTAGATGGCCCTTACTTGTGAGATTGTTAGACCAAATTTCCAAACCTTAAGCCTAAAACCATTCAACTATACATCCATAACACTCTGAGGTAGCCTAATTACTATTAACCTTAAAGCTAGAAATACCATGGAGGGTCCCTTAGGTTAAAGTTTCTATTTAAGACCACGATGATGAGGAGAAAATACATAGGACCAAGTTCCTCATCAAAACATAAGCATATTCATGTTCTCATCTATCCCTTGCAATGCAACATTAAAGCCATTAGATAGCCTTGATTACATATAACACTTACATGTTTGCTTGTAGTGTTGTTTACTATTGTTGATAGGTTGTAATGAATGACTAGTGTTGATGATTTCAATGGTCTATAGTAAGCGGACTTGCACAATATCTTCTACATGACAAAGAAACATTTTTCTATGGCTTACCAAGGCCTTAAACAAGTCAAACCATGACTTGTCAAGGATTAAATTGGCACCATAGTCTACTAAGACCTTAAAATAACACCATAGTCTGTTAGGATCCTAAACTGGCAACATCCATGGCCTTTGATGACTACGTTTGCTATACTATTCTATGTGGCCTTATGTATTTCATTGTAACAACATGACTTCTTTGCTTGGTTTTCTTGTCCTCTTAGAGTTGTGTTTGTAGGATAAAGCCTTGGACCATTGCAAAGGTGCAACTCATTATGGCAGCAAGCCACTGCATGACCTTTATGTGCAAGATTTGGTGAGTTTATCCTACTTTGTTAAGAGTAATTGTACCATTGTCCCCCATCTAGCACCACTTCTTGAGCCCAAACCCATAACTTGATTATAACATTCCTTACGTTAGATGACAATGGTGATTTATGTTTTCCACTCATGCACTATGATTGTATGACATCTCTGCATCAGGCTCCACCCTCAAGTCCACTCAAATGTAACACACCTCATTCAGTGAGAAAGGATTAAGTCCACTAGACCTAATACATCCCATTTGCTAGGAAAGCCATTAAGTCCATCGAGTGTAACACATCTTGTTTGATGGGAAACCCACTAAGTCCATCGAGTGTAACACATCTTATTCAATGGAAAAACCACTAAGTTCATTTAGTGTAATACATCTTTCTCAATGGGAAAGCCAAGTTAAACTAGCTTTGGCAAAGAAACCCAATGAAGGTTTCACATCACAAAACAAATTAAAAAAATGAGGAAGCTAATTACCAAGAAGCAGAATGACCAATGAAGCCTCAAAGCTCAAACTAGTAGCTCCAAACATATAAAAGGAGAAGCCCAATGACCAAAGAAACTTTGGAGCTAAGTGTTGGATCCTCAAACACATCTATCGAGCTACCAACACTTCAAAGATGAAGTGCTAAAAACACTGATAGGCTAGCATGTTCATACCAAAGCCATGATGTCAATATTTTGAATGCATTATTAGCCCTCATAACCATTTCTCAATGACATCTTTACCATTTTCTCATCATAGTCTTATCCTATCATCATAAGCACTCTTGGACATGGTTCGACACTACTAGATCAAGCATGGAGAGGGGATGTTGGTGATGGACCTATAATGGTTTTTTATATTCTTTATTGATATCTCTCAAGTCAATCCTCTAGACATCAAGAGGGGCCAATAAAAAAAACTAAAATTTCATGTTGCAACCCTCATTTACTAACTTGGGGCAAGGACTCATTATAAATGTGGGATATCTAGACCAAGAGCTACAATCTTGCATACTTCAGCATTTCGAGACCAAAAAATGCTTCAAAATACATTATTTCCTTATTTTCCAACTAGAAATAGGTATTCCATGTCCATATCTAGGCTTGCAAAGGTCAAAACACCTTTGGAATGGCTAAAAATTTCATTTTCATTGGTTTTTGTAGGTGTATAGCCCCACCTACGTTGAAGCCATTTTTAGTAGTAACTAGAACTACACTTTCAATAGTCATAGTAGCTATAGCCAATGTAGTCACCACCAAGACCCAGTAGAAGTGCAATAGTCAGATTGTTGAAATTTTTAGTTTTCTAGCAACACCCTGCATAGTTATTCCAAGTTAATAATGACTAGCGTTGATAGCATTCTCCACCAAGCATAGCACTTTTGGATAGATTACACCATTTCTACAATTTCCACTACATTTCTCATTTTCCAACACCTCCAATGTAGTAACAAAAGCATGTTTACTATTTTTAGTAAATGGATGGGTTTTGTGGATGTAATCCATTTTGGACTTGCAACAAATGACAACTACACTAGCAATAGTTGACCAACTATGCTCGTAGTAGATAGCCAACTATGCTAGTAATAGATGACCTACTACGCTAGTAATAGATGTCCAACTATGCTAGTAGTAGACAGCCAACTACACTGATAGTAGTTGATCAACTATGTTGATAATAGACAAATAAATATGTTGGTAGTAGATAGCAAACTATGTTAATAGTAGTTGATCAACTACACTAGTAGTAGACAACCAACTACACTAGCAATAGTTGACCAACTAGACTTGCAATACACAAACAACTATGCAAGCAATAGTTGATAACTATGCTAACAGTAGTTGACCAACTACATTTGGAGTAGTTGACCAACTATGCTTATAGTAGCTGATAACTACATTGGCAATAGTGACTGTTACAAGCCCATAATCAACATCAATATGTCATCAATCAATGGAAATCCCAAAAATGGCAACCCTAACCCTATAAATACCCAACATTGATACCATTTTTTGGTTCCAAATTTTGGCATTTTGCATCTCATACAATAGTTCCCAACTCTTGGCAATTTTGGCATTCACATCTATTCTGAATTTTGGCACTCTAAGCAGTTTGGCACTTTGGCATTTCAAAACCTTTTTGTAGCAATATCATTTTCCATTTTCATAGTCATTTCTATTATCAATAAAATCTATTTATTATGCAACAAAATTTTTAATAGAAGAAACTGGCACTACACTAGGCATAGACTCCCCCATGTAATTGTCATTGCTGCTAAAAGTGCAAATCCCATCCCATTTTCATCTCCATTAGTAGTCATCAAAAACCCATTGCAGCAGTTACATCCTCATTTGGTAGTGTTGTTTGGTAATAGAAACTAGGACTACACTAGGCATAGAGACTTCCACATAGTTTCCATTACTCCAAATGTGTAACACCAGTCCCATCTCTACACAGCAAATTCAGTAAAAACCAATAGAAAGTTGTAGTAGGCTGAAATTGGGAAGAGACCAAATAATGGAGGCAGCATTCTCTAATGGACTTCTAGCTTCAGCAAGCAACTTCCTATGCCCTTGGCACAAACCTGTACATTGTGAACTCAATATTTATTTATATTCTTTTATAAATTTGATAGTTCATGTTATGCAATTTTTGGTTTCTATTTCCATTTCTACGTTTATCTTTGTAATTGTAATTTCATTTTCCATTTCCATTTTTAGTAGGCCATTTCTATTTACATTGCCATTTATGTTTATAATTATGAAACCATTTCCATTTGACATTTTGTAAGTCCCTAGATGATTAGCAAGATTGTCCATGATACCCCAGATCCCATTTTTGCAGAGGCCCTTGGGATTCACAGTTAAAACTATTTTGACACTTGGATCTTTCTCTTTTCCCATTCCAGCAACTAAGATTTCTGACACCAAAAAATATCATTTAACATCATTTTGATATCATTTGGTGTAATTTGCACTATTTTTAGTTTTTTAAACCTTTTTCAACCTTGTTTAACCTCATTTGATATTATTTGGGATCATTTTTACATTATTTGATGTTATTTGACATCATTCAACATCATTTTTATCATTGTGATACCATTTGATGTCATTTAACAATATTTTTAATTATGTTACTATCATTTGATGTCATTTGACATCATTTGGTATCATTTGACATTATTTAACCCTATTTAACTTCATGTCACATCATTTTAACTCAATTTGGTGTAATTTTACACTATTTGATCTCATCTAGCATCATTTTTACCATCATTAGGCATAATTTGATGTCATTTAGCATTATTAAGATATCATTTGATCTTCTTTGGCATTATTTTGCATGGTTTTGACCTCATTTGGTCCTTACTCTACATAATTTGGCATCATTTTGCTCTTGTTCAATCTGGTTGCATCTTAATACACTTTCTTTGGCCTTAATCTATCATCATATAACCTTATTCAATCTTATGTGACCTTGTTCTACTTCATTTTGATACTATTCAGCTATGATATGCCTTATTATTGAAATATTTTACATTATTTTAGCATGGTTTGATAATTATGCAACATAAATATTAGTTAATGTGCTTTTGTTGACATGTAAGATCAAATAATGGATACATGAGTGTAATTCAACCTACCCTTGATCTTGAATGAACCTTTTGCTAATTTTAAAAGATTAGTTAACCTCAAATGCTTAGACCTTAAACCTAGTAGCCTATTTGATCATATAGCCTCAATACAAAAGTCCTTTGAGTGGCTTGAGTACATAGCCAAAACTCTTGATTTAGAGACCAAAGACATCACTAAGGACTCACTAGTTGAAATTCCTATCACAACCCACAATGGTGAGAAGAAAATATTAAAACTAAGTTTCTCACTAAAATCTTATATGGCCCAAGACATCACCATTATTTTAGAGGCTAGAGACAAGGCAATTATTAAAGATGATTTCTATTTACCTAGTATTAATCAACTTATTGATACTATAGCTAGACATGCCTTATTATCCTTCATTGATAGGTTCTGAGGATACAACCAAGTTAGGATTAACCTAGAGGAATATTTGCATACAACCTTCATGGCCCCTTGGAAAATATTTTGTTATATGATGATCTCATTTAGTCTAAAGAATGTAGGGGTAACCTATCAATGAGTCATGACCTACATATTTAGTGACTACATGCTGGGGTTGCTAAATGATTATTTTGATGATATATCTTTCAAGTCCAAAGTAGCCAATAACCATGCACATAACCTAAACCTAGTACTTTAGTGATGTCTCAAATATGATCTTAGACTCAATACTAGGAAGTGTGTCTTCAATGTTAAAACTAGTAATATGCTTGATCTCATAGTATCGAAGGTAGGGATATGAGTGAATCCTAATAAGGTTAAGGCCATAACCAACTTGGTAGTACTTAACAACCTTAAGGAACTGCAAGGATTACAAAGTAGACTACCACTTATTCATAGGTTCATTTCAAGGTTCATGGATAAGCTACAACCCATGCAATAATTGCTTAAAATGGAGGTTCACTATGAGTGTATGGATCAATTTCAAGAATTCTTTGATAACATTAAGTAAGAGTTGGCCCAATTGCATACTGTGTATCCACCTTAGAAGGATAATCCATTTTACATCTACCTTGCAATCTGATGCATAGCCTTTCTGCTTTGTTAAAAATGGGATGATGGAGTAGAGCTACCTATTTAATATTTAAGTCATGCATTGATAGCCTATGAGACTTGATACATCAGGTCAAGAAGTAATGTTTAGCCCTAGTCTTCTCTCTAAGAAAGTGGAGACACTACCTCTTTAGGAGCCAAGTTAGCATCATATGCAAGGAAAACATGCTAAAAGCCATAACAACCAACATCTATGAGAGTAGTTGTATAGCATAGTGGAAGGCCATAACAGTTGATTTTAACCTACATTATATCTCCCAAGCCTCAATGAAAGGTCAAGCTATAGCTATATAACTTACCACTTCCCTAGTTGAAGCTAATACAACAAGAGATACTAAATTCCTTGATGATCATGTCAACATTGTTAATGAGACACCTAAAGGTTATGAGGTCATCAAGCATTTTGATGTATCTTCAACTATCCATGGAACTAGTGCTACTATCATCATAACATTACCCTCTCATGAGATCCAACCTTTCACCTATTATTTCCAATTCCCATGTACCAACAGCATAGTAAAATATGAAGGGTTAATTAGAGGAATGATGGTATCTCGTAATCAAGGAATTACATGTTTAATGATAAAAGATGATTCACAACTAGTGGCTAACAAAGTAATTGATGTTTCCACTTGCAAGGCTAAACATTTACAACCTTATTGTGACCTAGTAAAAAAACTCATGATACAATTTGTAGATGTTGGTATTCAACACATTTCCTAAGCTAAAAGCACCTTAGTTGATGTCATTACAACATTAGCCCTAACTGTGATGCTTGATGTTCTTAGGAAGTTATCCTTTTTAACAAAGAACTATACTCTTTCCATCACATAAAACATGAAAGCACCTTTATAGCCATCATTAACAATGTTCCTAAAAAGAGTGATATGATGATATCAAGTTTTACCTAATTCATGTTGAAGCTCTACAAAAGCTAACTACTTCTAAAAAAGATGCTACATGTAAGACATCAAAACAATACTTCATTATAGTTAATAACACATTATGTTGAAGGTGCTATGATAGTATATTATAAGTATGCTTGAGTAAAGTAGAAGCCTACATGGTCCTTGAACAAGTACATGAGGGCATATGTGGAGGACATATAGGACATATAGCCATGGCTACAAAGATTAGACACTTAGGATACTATTGGCCTTATATAAAAAGCAACTACCTGCAAAAGATTAAAACTTCTAACATTTGTCAATGACACATTAACTTATTACATGTGCCACCAATAGAGTTACACTCTACTTAGATCATCTAGCCATTCCAATGATGGGGACTCAATATAGTTAGACCTATAACCCCTAAGTCTTATGTAGGGTATAACTTCATCATTACCATAACTTAGCATTTTGTAAAATGGGTTGAATCTATTCCATTGAAGTAAAAAACTACCCAATAAATCTGTAAATTCATATTAGATGATATCATATCCCATTTTGGATAACCTTTAATAATTATAATAAATAATGGACCACAATTTAGTAGCTGAGATATGTAAACCTTTTGTCAACAATTAAACATTAAACATTCCTTTTCATCACCATACTATCCACAAGCTAATGGCCAAGTTGAAGCTAGAAATAAGGTCATCATAAACCTCCTTAAGAAAATGTTAAGCAATGTCAAATACAAGTAGCATAAAAAAAAACTCTTGTACGTACTTTAGACTTATAGAAAAACCTTTAGAGTTGCAACTAGTGCCAGCCCATATTGCCTAGTTTATGGACCTAAAGATGTTTTCCTCTTGAATTATAGGTTCCATCCTTAGGGATATCTTTGTCTAACTTCATCAATGATGAGAAGAATAAGGAGATATGTATCATTAACCTTGATGCAGTGGAAGAGAAATGGATACAAATGTTGGTTGACATTAAATGATATCAAGAGAGGTAAAAGACATAGCATCATCATGAAATGAATAGGTAGAAAGTCAAGGTATTCATGAACATGTGGAAAAATACTTAGCCAATTTGGAAGGAACTTTCTTGGTCATCAAATCTTATGACAATGGAACATTTATACTGGAAGACATAAATGAAAATGAATTAACCAATTTGATCAATCATTCCTATCTCAAACCTTACTATATCTAATATTAACCTATTTTCTTATATGCTTTATTTTTCTTTGTTTACAAATTTTAACAGATGATTAATACTGTCAAATCTATTAGCCCACAATAAGCAAGCCTACATAACTTCTTATCTTTTTTTCTTTTTTCTTTTTCTTTTTTTTGCATCTTAAAAGATCACAAGCTTTGTGTAAATATGTTAAACAAGATACAAATTTCTCATGTTTTGCCATTTGTAACCAATGATAACCTAAATTTGCTTGTTGTCTCCTGTGACCTCATATAGCTTCTTGTAATCACATGTATTCTTTGACTTGTTCTCTTATCCCCTTGGAGTTGTGTTTGTAGTATGAGCCTGGAGCCATCACAAAGGTGTGGCTCATCACAATAGTGAGTCATCACATGATCTTGATACATGAGATTTGACCAGCTTGTTTAATCTTATTAATAGTTCTTACCTTATATAATCTTTGTTACCCCTTCTAAGTCATATTTATAACCAAATTATAGTCTTCTTTACCTTGTTAAAATTGAAAACCTATGTTCAACATTCATGCACCATGATCATGTGACACCTCCTTATACATGCTCCACTATTCAAGTTCACTAAATGTAACACATATCATTTAGTGTAAAATTGAAATAAAAGTTCAACCTTGGTAATCCAACCTAATGAAGGTTTCACCCTTACAAAAGAAAAAGGAAGCAAATTACAAAGATAGCCAAGAGGTTAATGTAGCCTAAGGTGAAAAAAATGGCTCTAGAACAAAAAGAAAAGAGCCAAGTTATTAAAGAAACCCATGAATGGATTATTGGTTTCTCTAAAATAGCATTGAGTCCCTAGTAGTTTGCTTGCAAAGCATGAAGAACTCTTTAGTTAGAAAACATATTACCACTATGTCATTGCCATGATGTCAACACTTCAAATTCTTTGTTAGCCCCTGTAACCATTATTTAATAGTTAATATAGCCATTACCTCACCCGAAATTCTTGACATTCCATTATGACCTTAGTTTATTATCATGAGAATTCTTTGATATGATTTGATAGCTATAGAATAAAATGTGGAGAGGAAGCATTGATGATGAACTTGCAATGATGTTTTGCATTCTTTTTTTATGTCTCTTAGTTCAATCCTCCAAACACCAACAAAGAGGAATCAAGGAAACACCTCATGGAAAATTCATGTTATTCATAAGAATCCTTGAAGCCAAAATTTACATTGTAATTTGATGAAAATTTAAAGACAAAAATAATCACCTTGTTTTCCATTAAAATCCTACCATGTGGCATTATCTTGGCAAAGTTCTGGGTTATTTTTAGTATGAAAAAGTGATATTTACAGTCCACATGCTATGAATTTTACTTATGTGGGCATGTGAGGATTAAAATAATAAAAAAAGATGGTTTTTTTGCTTCATATTCTATACCACCCTATCCCACATGCTATGCCAACATGTGGGATAGTGTGTGGAGCCAAAATTCCTCACACATTGGAATTTGAACTATGAAAATAGCCTAAATACACTACAAATTTCAAAGCAAAAATCTCACATGTTGGTGGCCCATATGCTACAATTTTAGATTGTGAAAAGTGCATATATGTTGATGTTTTAGGAACAACAAGTCAAAAATGTTGGTAGTTCACATGCTACAATTTTGAGCCATGAACATGATCCAAATATGCTCTATAAATATCAGAAATTTGCTAGAATAAAGTCATTGAAGAATTATCAAATTGATGACCTACTTATGTTAGAGTTAATAGAATTTTCAAGGCTTTAGATTATTTTGCATTCAACCAAACTTAAGACTCCTAGAGTAGAGTAAGATCAAAGAGTCTATAGCCTTTTCCCCAACATAAATCATCATGAGTAGAAAGAACCTATTGTGAATGATAAAGTGTTAATCTTGTTGCAAAAGACACCCTACTACCTGCATCAAAATTTAAGAATATTTTTGTACTCTTGAGCTTCTAAAGCCCATGATCTGGACTCTATAAACCTTTCTTTTTTCACAAATTATTATAACATTTAATATAATGTTTATAGTATTTCTTAGTTTTCCACATTATTTCTTCATCTCTTTGTTCTTAGATTTATCACTTGGATCACATTTTTATATGTTTTCATTTATTTAAGTTTACATACTCAGTAATAAGCTTCCTAGTCCTCAAGCAATCAAAAAGAGTATTTGAGGTGCTCCAAATTCTTCTAAGGTCCATTGATCAACTTGACATCACTCAACCTCTAATATTTTTCTATTATACAAGATAAACTTAACATCACTCAACCTCTAATAAATATTAGTTGTAATAGTCAAAGAACTATCAACATATCCAAAAATCCAACTTTTCATGCCTAAACAAAGAACACCAAAACATAGTATCACTATATATAAAAGAAAATAAAAAATTAAAGCATTCTTTTGAATAATATATCTACTAAAGAAAATTAATTTAGAGACCACCTCAATATACTTCAAAAGGACCTATTTCACATGCTTCCTAAGCAAATTCAACTTAGAAAATAAGAACAACATAATGAAATAGACAAGATCTTTATTTTAATAAGAACCTATCAAAATTTGGAGAATTACATCAAAGATAAAAAGCCAAGCTTAACTCACAAGTTTCCCAAGCATCTTAGAGGCCACACATGTCCACACTCAATCCTCAATTACTTACAATGAAGTCCAAACTTAGGAGAAGACATTTATAAGATATTTTCTCAACCTTTCTCAATTGTTCTCCCTTACCTCTCACACAATTTTCTTTGTATAGGCTCTATTCATGCACAAGCTTTCAAGATACAAGCCTTCACTCTTAGAATGAGCCTTCTCTGTTGACCTTTTGGAATGTCAAAATATTAAGGAAAATGAAGTACAAGGACATTTGTGTTATTCCTATATTTATAAGAGCAAGAGCAAAGGACTCAAGGACTCACAAACATATTTGAAATCACAAGGACTTAAGGGAACATGGACGAATACAAAGAATTCAAGCAAAATGTGTCTATTTTTGTTGATGCTAATTCCTAGATGCTTTGGCATGTTTCAGAGTGTTTCTAGTTCATTTTGATGAGTCTATATGGTTATAAGGTCTATGGGAACTTTTTTGGAGACATCCATAGGCTCCTAGCATCAAAATAAGTAGTTTCATTTTTGGCCCCTATAGAAGAGATGTCTTTCCCATACCAAAGACATCTTTCTAGTAGGTAGCACAGGAAAAGATGTTTTTGCAAAATAGTAGATGTTTTTCATTAGGAAAAGATGTCTTTTCCTATACAAAGATGTCTTCATAGAATACAAGCCAATTGTAGAAAGACATCTTTCTCCAGACAAAGACATCATCTAGAATGGAGATTTTATAGAGATGTCTTTCCCAGATAAAGATGTCTTTCTAGAATGATAGGAAATTTTAGAGAGACATCTTAGGCATGATTAAGACATCTCCCATGATCATTAGTGATTGTTTTCTAGCTATTGCATGAGTTCCAAGATGGATTTAGAAACACAGTAGTTATAAGAAGACTTGATGTGCATTGGGAAAAGTGCAAGCCTTGTTTTATTCATTGTAAAATCACTTATAGTCATTGAATTCTTTGTTGCTCCTCATTGTATTATCATTTTTTCATTTTAAAGTGTGTTGTACCTAACTGTACAAGGATCAACAAGCTGAGTTGCAATTATCCCTTGCAATTCTTGTTCTTGTTGTCCTATGGGGTTGATGTGCTTGAGCTTGTCAAGATCATTTGGGATTGAGTTGTTGATGCTGTGGTAGAACACTTTGGTGTGGAGCTCAAGATTGTAAATGTTGTGGAAGCCTTGAAACCACATTTCTAAGCCTGATGAAACCTTACAAGGGTGAGTGATTGGTGTTGCAGTACAACACTCCAGAGTAGGGTTTGAAGACTATGCAAGGTGTGGATCATTCAACCACATTTTGAGAGTAAAAAATTCCAAAGGTATGATTATGATCTACCTTATGAGTGTGGACTACCCAAGTTGGGAAACCATGTTAAATTAAGTGTATGTGCTTTGTTTGTTTAAGTTTTAATTTGGGAAACTTATTCATCCCCCTTCCCACTCCCTTCTAAGTTCAATGATCCACATGCTTCCTTGAGACTAAGCTTCTATCTTCTAAGTAGCTTGCTTAAACATAGGCACTTGATGCTTTTTTATAGCTTTCCAAGTGATCCTTTATCTTTCCTAGAGAAGAAGAATATATTTTGTCCATGTGCAGAGATGTCAAAGGATATGTCATGAATCAAGCAGAGAGATACATCTTGAACACATTAAAGACATCTTGGCATATCTAGAATATCTAGAATTAGGTTGATATGTCTTGAAAATGACTGAGACATCTTGGCTATAGCTAAGACATCTTGGATGAAATTGAGATGTTTCATCTTCTAGGGCCAAAAATAAAGATGTCTGTTTTGAGGTCTTGAAACTTTGAATATCTTCAAACAATTATCTATTGAAAATAGATCCAAAACACCTTCAAAAATGAAAAAAATACAAGGAAAATATCCCATCATTAGAGAGATGGTATATTGACCTATTTGATGTCCAATAATTCAACACTTGCTAAACATTTTCTTTGATGTTAATCAACATTTGATCTTCTTCAAATATAATTTCCTAAAATGGTTTGAACTATTATTTAAAGTAGTTTTACCCTCAAGAGGAAGAATTTTTATAAGGTGTTGATGTTTCACCTATATTAATAATAGGGGAGGATTACACCCTTCATGCAAGGCTTTTAACTTAGCTACTTTCTAGACATCCAACCAATAAGTATCAAAGATTATCACATTACATTCATTTTGTCTTATCATAGGTTCAAGGACACACAAGCACATGCATATCTAAACTTTCTTGAGAATTTTTCATTACTATCACAATTCATCTAGATAGTTTAACCATATTCTACTTTTATTATATATATTATTTTAGTTGATACTATGATTACTACTTGGCTAGCTAGTAGCTCATAGCCTCTTGCAATCATCTAGCAAGTATAAACACTCATTTTTGAGTTTATACTAATTTAGCAAATTGAGGATAGCTTTTTGCCCAGTTCACTTTAGATTTCTAAAGAACTTAAATGCCTACTTGATGCTTACATGTTATAGAAAATTAAATATCTAGACATTTATACTTAAACTCGTCCATACACTGGCATATATTCTCATATAATGGAAGTTTAAGTGAATCATTAGCATAGAAATTAAGGTTCTTTCATATCTCCTTCATTAACTTAAACCTTAGAGGATAGTGGCATGATAACCTTGTAAAATAGTTTTTCATGAATTCTATTGATTCTCATTGGTCTACACTTATAGATCCATAGAACAACATTACCCCTTCTAGTAGCAATTCCATCTGCCTTAGTAGTGAAGAACCTTCAAGCTTCTACAGCTTATTAGACTATCCTTTATCCTAAACATCCCAATGAGTTAGTACTTTATGATAGTTTAGATCACTAGCTTTCTTACCTTTACAAGTGCTAGGCATCAATACTTTAAGGCAACTGCTTGATTCTTTGGCAAGATAGGCCCAGTGATTATAAGCAAGGGAACAAGTTAGGAAAGTCTTCAACTAAATCAGCATCTAGTACTATGTTGTTTACATATGGAAAAAAGTAGCTTCCCTACTAGATTTGTTGTAGTCACTTAGGTACAAGTTCATTAACTTTAGAGAAACTACTTCTCCTTGGAGATTGTCCATTCCATCCTTGTTAGTGTACTTCCTATCCTTTTTGTCATATATTTTATAAGACATACATTAGTTTATTATTTCGAAAATAGTTAGAGAAGCTTGAATCTCTCTTGGTTTCTTAGCATGGTTGTTCTCATGTTTCATTATGTCAAAGCACTTACTCACATTCATAAATTTTATATGATTTCCTGATCATCAATTTAATAGATCGATGTATAGGGTTAGGCTACCATTGCTAAGAAAGTATCATGACTTCTATTAGAAATCTTATATGTCATTGCAAATATTAACATTAAGTGAAGGGATTGTAGCAACACATGGTCTAGACAATTTGGGATTATTATAAGGTCTTATAGGGAGGTTTACCAAAACTTTTTGAATTTACTATTAGTTCTACATCATCTACAAATATCAAAATTAATATTAATGATTAATCCACTTTAATAGCATGATTTGCAAGTACCTCTTTGATCCACTCTTCTAGTTTATCAATATAAATACTAAACATTGTTGATAAAAGAAGAAAACATTTTTTCACTCCTATATTACTGTTGATAAGATTATGTAGTTGCTTCATTTTTGAGTTCATATATTATTCCTTTGCATAAATTTTGGATTCCATTGAATGAACTAGAATCAACTTTAAGTTTTATAAATATACTTCATAATTTTTTTATCATCATAAAGTCAAATGCTTTAGTAGAATAAATAATGAAAATAAATACTTTACCTTATTTACACTTCTCTTGTTTAATTAAATATTTGAGAGTAATCAGATAATCTAGTGTATAACACCTTTTTTCTAAATCTTTCTTTGGAAATTTCATGTAATTATTTCTTTTTATCTAAGATCCTAATTTTTATTCCAAACTAGTACCCAAAAGTTTTTCAAATAAGTTATTGATCATGATCAATCTATAATTATTTAAATTCTATTTGTGTCTTTTTCAAAAAAGGTATAACAATTCTACTAATCATCTATTATCTTGTCAAACCATTTTAACTCCTTTATTGAATATTTTAAAAGTCTCTCTCCAAGCTAATTCTTCATCACATATTAATAATTCAACATACAACCTTTCTACACCTATAGCTTTTCTAGAAGCTAATTTCTCAATTCCTTCTACTACTTAATTATATGTAAGATGTAAATTATCTTGGAGTATACAACTAGTTGTAGTATTAATCTCTTGATGAAACATATTTATATAGAATCCTTTTAATTGTATAAACATAATATCATTGCTTGGAGAGAAACTTAATTTGTAAGAAGTATTCAAAAATTTCATGGATCTTATTATTTCATTTATATCATATTATTTTTATACTTTTTGAAAAATTTTCTTTTCTATTCTCAAAGAAATTTCATGTAGTCCTTATTCAAAAAAATTTTATTATAAGAATGTTTAATAACTAACCTCTCTTGTAGCTTTTCTTTATCAAACTACTACTTCTTACTCATAAACTTTTGTTGCATAGTAACATGTTTTGTAATCTCTAGTAATACATCTTCTAACTAATCTTCAAACTTTTTCATTTTCAAAAAAGTTTTTTTCTTTTGCTAAAAATATTTTATATTTTCAAATTTAATACATATCTTTATTTTTTATAGCTACTTATAGTTAGAATACATTCCTATTGGCACATTTGGCCATTTCATGGAGCAGCAAAAGTAAATATTGGAAAAAGGCAATGATAGAGGGCATGAATAATATATGAATGATATTAATTCTACTAAATTTCCATAGTTTGTATACATGACAAAAAAAATATTCAAATGGAAAATACATGGTTGTGTCCTATTGAGATACATAATATTTCCCTCAAATTTCTTGGAAGTGTCAAAACTGGAGCTCCTGAAAGTTTACGGTTGCTCAGCAATCACAACGTTGCCTGAGGAGGTAGGAAACCTCAGTCATTGAAATTGCTGCAATTTTCCTAATGCCTAAGGATGAAAAACCTGCCAGAGGATGTGGGAAAAAAAGTTATTATCATTACAAACCCTGAAAATCTTGAAGAAATTTTCAATAACCTACAAAATTTTATCATTACAAACCTTGAAAATGCCATCAAACATTCAAAATTTTGAAGTAAAAGGTTATGAAAATTGCAATTCTATAAACTCCTAATTAGTCCAAATAATTTTACATCATGAGATATGCATCCAATTTGGCTTTAGGAATCATGTGCATATAATTGGATAATAAAAAAATGTCCATATTACATCAATTACATGAATAGGAGTATCATTGATGCATGGGTAAACTACACCATAATCAAAAAAGAACTCATTGTAGTGGTTTACATCCTAGAAAAATTCAAGTACTATGTGCATAGGTACATATTTTTTATGCATACTGATCACAATGCAATTCAATTTCTCATCAGTAAGCCAGTGGTTAACCCTTGTATCATATAATGACTAGTGATCCTATAAAAATTTGACATCACAATGATTAATAGAAAGGGCATAAAAAATGTAGTCATAGATTATTGATCTCAATTTGAGTGAGATAATAATACTAATGAAGAATCATTTTCTAATTAATTTTCAAATTATTATTTGAAAAAGCCGCAAGTATATCATCGAAAGGTGGTCAAGCCATTGTATGCTAAATATCTCACATATTTACTAGTGTACGAGGTCCACACTAAATGGAACAACTACAGGATGATAGTAAGGCTTGAAAAACCCCCAACAATATATTCAACCACTAAAATCATTTGAATTATGAGAGATTGATTTAATGGATCCCATCATAGTCATGTCAAACTGGACATTTTACATCATCATTGTAGTAGTTTTTCTTTGGATAAAATGGGTAAAAGCTACAATAGTAAATGAATGCATCATGGCAATAGCCAAAAAGTTCTTTTAACAAAAGTGGTTAATAGGTTTGGTATGCCAGAAGCACTTATTTTAGATAATAGTACTTATTTAACAAGTGCTAAATTTAAAAAATTGATGTAACACTTAGGGGTTAAACATAAACTAACACCTTATCATCCCCAAGGTAATGATTAAACTAAAGTAACCAATAAAAAAATCATATCAATCCTTACTAGGATAATTAGAATATGTAAGAAATAATAGAACAAAAAATTAAATGATTCCTTATGGGCTTATTACTCCATCAAAAAATAATAACTATTATCATTATAAAAATAATAAACTAACTCTAGTGATAACCGAAAGTTAATCATTACACACTTAGTCTTTTCATGATTGATCATAACTATGATGGTTATATGACATTTGTACCATGATTTGAATATGATTACCATTGTAATGCATCATGGTTCACACATGATCATTATTAAACAATACTTTCATACTTTTCTTTATTATGAGCATCTTAAACAATCATGTCAAAATGATAACCATGTCATAGAAAATACATAACTAATATAAACCTTGCATGTGGCTTCTCATACTATAAGGTTGAAGAACTAATTTACTTCTTTAATTTTTTGACTTCATAATTAGATGCTAAAAGTGTTCTACCTATTTTATAACATATCTTTCCATTTCGATCTCTACCATAATATCAAATAGCATATTGAAAGAATGCAATGATACATAGAACTCATCATTTTTGCCATTAATAGCCCAATAATAAACTAAATAATCTAGTAATGAACTTGTTACAAACAAGCATAAACAAATAAATAGACATAACTATGAATATAGAAAAACTATGTAAGTGACATTCCATAATTAGGCTCTTGTATTTTTAAACTATCAAGTTTTAAAATAAATATCTAACAATCTATAACAAAATTAACCATGAACTATTCAAAATTTTTGATTTTTTTTAAAGAACTACCTTAATCAAACATCACTACTTCAATGCCATGTTAAGAATTTAAGGTCTACAAGAAGTGGAAAACATAGCTAATTAAGGATTTTTAGCAATATTATGAAGACAAGCCAAACCATCACATAGAATAGTAAACTATGATAAATGATACTTATGGTTATAATTAAAAACATTGTACAATGAAGTCACTGAAAGAAAAATGGATAGATAACATACTAACAAATAATATAGAGTTAACCATCAAGTAAACAAATCAATAGGATGAAGAACTATGATTATGAGCCTCCATAGTTATATGTATAACCTTATAACTTAGAGCATATAACATCATGGTTCAACATATAAATGCAAGTATAGATTATATATGGGTGATGAACATTTCTAGATATAACAAATCAAATAACTAATGAGTATAACACCAAATCAGTCCATAAATATACCAATGTTAGTCATGATTGGAAAAGGTATACTGCTAAAAATAATGTTTATTACATCTAATATATTCATAAAATATGTAATTTAGTCTACAATCATTATAGTTGACAACCATTAGAAATCTCAACTATTAAAGGTCCAACCATAATGGATGTCTTTCATGATTGTCAACCACATATTGAGTATGATGATTTCTCAAATTTCAAGTTTCTCTCCTCTATACCTCCATAGAAAATGTTATAAACATTCAATCATAAGTCATGTTTTTTAGTTAATCATCAACAACCATCATTAATTTATGATAAATACTATTTATAGTTTAGATATAGACTCATTAAATAAGCTTTAATATAACATGTTAAGCTTGCTAATAACTCAATATAGATCAAAGTACATAGCCAAAGCAATGGTGATTTTTATGATGTGCTGGAAATGAAGGACTCAAGAATGGTTATGTCTTTGGATAATACTAAATAACATTTCATCCTTAAAAAACCAATTTTACCACATTTTCCCACAATTTTATTATATTCTTGAGATTTACATACTACCATTTTTGGTAATACTATGTGTATCCTATCTAGATTCATTAGTAAAATAAACTAAACCCATGGGTATATATGCCAGATTTTTTGTTTCTTTATTAAATAATTTCTATACATGAATGCAAAGGATTTGGTAAGAACATATATATTTCTTTATAAGAACAAAAACGTTTCTCTCAACCAAATAATAGATATATATTATAAATATATCACAAAGCTAGTTATGAAAATTCCAAGGTAATTTTATAAATATGTATGTTCATTTCATAATTTAGAATAGAATTTTGAAGTAATAAAATATTGTAAAAACTTTCTCCAAAGCATTCTCATGATTTTTGAAGCACAAGTAAAGCACCAATATACACCAAACTATTTTTCCATTAATAAAGTATAATACACTAATAAAGAAAAAATTTAAACACACCAAAATTTTTTCATTAAATCTCAATTTTAAAAATTTCTAGGTGTTCATTCATCCTTAAGATCATTATAGATAATTACTCTAGCTATTAGACTTATAGATTTTTTTCATATTTTATGTATTTGTAGAACTTGTTATTTTTACATAAATCATGATCATCTCATAGTAGATCAAGACCTTAACTACAAGACATAGTTTTTGAATTTTTTATAGTTTTTCAATCCATGAATCATATCATTTACTAAGAGCTATAGTATGCATTGTGATAAGCATCGTTACAAAGAGTGGTGAGTATACCCTACATCCAACCATACAAATCACAAGAGCCCACTAGCAATCTAGTCAAATTCTGTAAACTTTAGTTTTCTAAATACACATCATCTAGGTAGTGAACCTAAGGACACAATTTTTATCGTCTTGTTTCTACTTCTGTAAGTACAATCATATGGTTAAGTGTAATCAAGGCACATGATTTGTATAATTTCCTATTTTTATCTATTTTAGCCTGAGTGTAAAAAATGTGATTAAGTAATAATTAATATAATAACTAATGCCTTAAGTTATTTTCTAATACAAGTATATGGTCCCACCTACTATACACATCCTCAACACATTACAACATTGCTGGAATACCAAGTGCTAGCACTACTAGGATTACCATGCGTTAACGTTATGCTCAAGGTGGTCATGCTTATGTGTATTAATTAATCGTATCTAATTAACTAAGGATGTAGAAGTAAATTTCATGAATAGTAAAGTGCTTTAAAGTAAACATTAAACTATTTCAAGAAGTTCATCTTTATTGTTGTCACACTAAAGTATCTAGGTACATCAGTGCTTGAATAAGGATCCATACACTTCTTGACTCCTACTATAGAAACTTAGAAAATATTCTATCATAGAAACAAACTACAAAAACTTCCCTAACCTATTGACTAACCAATGTAAGAAACAAGATGGGTGTGCACATTTATATAGGAAAACTTAGATGCCATGTCAACACATATGCATTGATGCATTAGATCATGCATCAACAAGGATACATCGATGGAGATGCGTTAATGCATTCCCATTGATGACGATTCATCATGCCTCCACAACTTACTAAAAACTCATCCTAGAGTGAACAAAAGGAGGATTAAGCTTCTTTCAAAATTTGGAAAGGTCTGGAACCAACAATTAATTGATTAACTAAAAAATTAATGTGAAGTGTCCAAGTGTATGGATTTATAATGATTTAAAAAATGAATGTTCATTAAAACAAAATTAAACAATTTTACAAAAATTGATAACTATAACTCCTATGATAGTCAAAGATAAGAAGAAGATCAAATGGTACTAGGAGGTGGAGGCTCCTTACATGTTCAAGGACCTTTCCTTACCTCTACTGGCTATGGTGGCTGAGGCTAAGATGATTATGGCTATCTCATTGCACCTACTACTTCTTGTGGAAGACAAAAAGAACATCCAACAATGCTTTCAGCTTCTCCTCCTTAGTTTGGGGATCATACATAGTTCACAAAACATTGCTAGTGTGAGCTAGTACAAGAACATCCAACAGATAGGGCATGGCCAAGAATAGCTCTTTGATATTCACAAACTAGGTTGCAAATTGTTTGTGTTTGACGTCAAATGCTCTAATAGAATTTTGTAGTTCTTGGTAATCATTGATCTATGAAGCTAGCTTTGAGAACTTCAAGCTCTTCATTAGCTATTACTAGCTTTTTCTTCATGTATTTTTTGTGCTTGAACTCTGCCTCATATGGGAGGTAAGAGCTGGTCACTTGTTTCTCTAATTTTGAGCTCAACCTTTTAGAAGTCAACATTTCTAGGTTTGCATACCAAAGGATGGCTAACTTCATATATTCTATCAGCTCCTTGATTTGCAACTCCTCTAGGTGATTTTCATCTTTATTATAGACATTTAGTCCATCAAAGATGGGTTGCCAAAATTTGCCTCCTTGTTGGAGTTACAGGAGGGCCTAGTTCATCTTTAACTTAGCTAATTTAATTTCTTTCTCATTGACTTCCTTGAGAAGTCCAACTTGGTCCCTTTAGTGATTTTTCACTCATTCAAACTTTAGGGCCTCATATTTCCAAGAACCTATCTTAATGACCAATTTTTGGTGAAGCACATGAACTTCCTCCATTGAGAGATTTTGGTTTCAATAGCCAACATCCTCAAGTCCATGGTTATTTTGGCAAGTTGCTCTAGTTGTTTTCATGAAAATTCTACCATTTATTCCTTTTAGGCCTTCACATTCCATAAGAAATAATTCTCTTTGGTCAGAACCAGGTTCTCCTTGAGGACCTCTAAAAGGTCCTTCTCAGTGTTATAGGCCAAGGCCTCCAAGATGAATGCATTAAAGACCATTATCTTCTTTTCATTCTTAGCCTTTCTCAATTTATTTTGAAGCTATAGGAAAGCTTCATTTCTTATTACAGCCTAGCTAAGAAAAATGGGATTAGCTAGCTAAGCTCTTAACTCCACAACCTCAATAGCCAATCATCAATTTTTAGATGTGGCTACCTCAAGTTGGGGATTTGCAATGATGGGTTTGCCACTAGCTTTCAACAACACCAACTACATGGTAGTGATGTTATCCAAGAGATCAAAAACCTATAGAAGTGGTTTCTCAGTTCCTACTAGTCAGTCTAGCACCTCCTAGTGTTGGGCTATGCTAATCCCTTCACTGGCTACTCCTATGAATGTCTACACATCCCTAAGTGTAATAATATTAGGCATGATGGTTGCAAGAGTGTTCAATGCTTCTTCAACATGATCAACCACCACCTCTAGTGTTTTCTATTACTCTTGGTGCTACATCACGAAGGTAGTTGCCCCCTTTCCCTCCTCAAGATGCACCAAGAAATCGTAGTGTTTCTAGAAATATCTAGAAATTTTTATTATCTTAGGAGAGATACCATCATTTCCCAGGCACTAGGATTTGACCTTGTAGGTGCTTAGATCCTTTGGACAATGAATAATGATGAAATGTCCTCTAGACAACTAATAATGCATGTATTGTCATTGAGATGGCTTAGTGTTGGTTGCTAGACTAATGGATCACCATCACTCAGTCCTGTTTGTTTCTACTATAGGAGTTGCTCACAAAGCTTGTGCATGTGCTCAATGGCAACATGAGCCTTCAACATTGTTTCTTCTTCAATGAGTGATGGTGATGGCTACTCTTCTTCTTGAAACTTGGTGGTTTCCTTATCCTTCATCATCTCTTGTCAAGAGGCAATAAGAGAATGATGAAGGGTATCATTGGCATAGTGGGCTATGCCTTTCCTTTTGCATAGTTTTCTTATAAGGCATGGAAATGGAAGTGTCTTCCTTCCATTCTCATTCTCCTTGAACCCTTTCTAAATCTTCATGAATATGAGCTATGGAAGGTTGATGAGGAATTTATCACTTAGAGTAGCACATGCATAAGTAGAGAAGGTGGTGATTATACTTGGCCTCATCATTGGATTTAGCTGATAGGCCATGATTTTAAAATACACCCTCTCTACCTTGGTGAGTGCACCATACTCCTTATGGTGCACTCCATAGCATAGTTAGATCGATTCTTTCTTGACCTTAGGGTCCACCTACATTAAAATCTTCACTATGGTTACTCTAGTATCTAGCAAGTTGAGGGCCTCTGAGATTTCCTTAGTTGACTAGGACACATTACTGTCCCTAATCTTTACTATCATCTCTACTTTCCCATTGTTCTAGAAGAGGTACATCTCTCCTATGTAACAATCCCCACTAAAAGTGAGGATAGGCCACATGGGAGAGGTTTGTAGCTTGGTTTTTACCTCTTATGGTACCATGTCTAAGAAGGATCCAAAGTTAAGCTCTTGAAGAACTAAACTTTTAACCTCCTTAGTGTTAATTTTCCTTAGATAGACCTTAATCAAGTAAGTTGGCTTCTATGTATGGTCTAGGGCTAAGAACCTTGTCTCATTGCAACTGCCCAATTTCAGCTATGGAAATCTAGCTAATAGATTCAACTTTAGACTTCTCCTGAAGAGGTCCCATGGCATGTTTTTTGACTACTTTCTCTTAGGGCTACTATGGTTGATGGCCCCATCTTTCTCTTGGTTTCTTTTCCCTAGTTTGTAATGGTCCTCCCTCCCATAATCTCTTTGATTTTGGTGTCATTTGTAGTCACAATATAACCACAATGCTTCAAGGGTAGATCACAACCACACCTCTAGACATTGTTACTCTAAAAAATGTGGTTCAAGGATCCACATGCTAACACATACAAATAAACTTGTCTTTCGTTTTTCTTAACATTTTGACATACCAAAACCAAAAGAACCACAATCTCACCCTTTTTGGTAATTTTCAAAAATTAATAAAATGGGTTAGTCTTGTCCCAATAATAATAATACAATAATAACAAATTTTACCCACTTCTCCTTCTTTTTGGACATAACCAAAATGATGAGGCAAACTCCCCCTAAATAGATGCATAGAGAAAAGAAAATGTTTTTGGTGTTTTGGATTTGTTATTTTTGCTTGGTTTTGTTTTATTTGAAATAGAAAGAATGAATATTCTCACATGATAGGACAAGGTTCTATCCTCATATCCTTACATAGAGATTCCAATTGATGTTCATATAAGAATTTTATGAAGGAATCAACTAGTTCATTTTTAGTTCTAATGAATTCTAGTCTAACATGACCACACTGCATATGCTTCCATATGAAATGATGGTAAATCTCAATAATTTTGGTACAAGAATGTTGGATTGGATTCTTAGTCATGTTGATGGCACTCTTGTTATCACAGTAGATAGAAGTTGAGTCTACATTGACTCCCAAATCTTTGAGAGTCTCTCTCATCCAAAGTAATTGAGCATAACAACTATCAGTAGAGTTGTATTAATCTTCTATGGTTGAAAAAGCTGTAGAGGTTATCTTCTTGGTTGTCCAGGAAATAAGAATTCTTCCCAAAAAGAAACAATTACCACTCATGGTATAGCAATCATCAAAACATCTTGCCCAATCTACATCACAATAATTGGCAAGATCAAAGAAGGAATCCTTTGGATACCAAAGGTTCCAATTAGTAGTACCTTTTAAGTAATGAAATATTCATTTAAGCACATAGTAGTAAGAATCTTTTTGAACTAACAAATATCTAACACATAATCCTACACTTAAATCTATATCTAGTCAACTCATAATTAGATAAAGAATACTACCAATCATACCTCTATAAAGCTTGGGATCAACTCCTTTACCTTATTCATCTTTAGCAATTTTAGAATTTTTATCCATTGGAGTATCTTTAACTTTAACATCAACCAACCGATATTTTAGTAGAGGATCTTTTACATACTTGGTTTGACATGAGAAGCTTCCATCAGTTGTATGATAGATCTGAAACCCAAGAAATTTCTTGAGTTCCCCCATCATACTCATTTCAAATTTAGACTACATGAGATCAAAAAACTTCTTGCAAAGGTTTTCATTAGTGGCATCAAAATAATATCATCAACATAGATTTGAATAATTAGAAGATCTTTTCCTTCTCTCTAAATAATCATTTTATTGTCAACATTAACTATTTCAAATCCATTAGATATGAAATTTTGGTAAATTCTTCCATACCAAGCCCTTAGAGATTATTTAAGACCATATAGAGCCTTCTTAAGTTTGTAAACATGATTGGTCTTGATGGAATCAACAAACCCTTAAAGTTGTTTAATATAAATATTTTCTTGTATTTTGGCATCCATTTGATAAATCTTGATAGTTCTAATACTTGCATAAGTAAGAAGAAGTCTAATAGATTCCATACTAGCAACAAAATCAAATGTTTCATCAAAGTCTATTCCTTCTTGTTGGTTGTATCCTTTGGCAACCAATATAAACTTGTTCTTTATGATGTCTCCATTTTCATCAGTCTTGTTGCTAAAGATCCATTTAGTCCCAATAATAGGTTTATCCATAGGCCTAGTTGTTAATTCCCATACATCATTTCTAGCAACTTTACTATGTCTTGCATAGCTAAAATTTATCCTTCATCTCTTTCAACTTCCTTAAAAGTTTTGGGTTCAAGTTGAGAAAGATATGCAGAAAAGGCACAAATCCCTTTAATTTGGCTTCTAGTATGAACACCATCTTGAACTTCTTAAATCACATCATTAATATAGTGAGTTTTGCTAAGTCTAGGCTTTTTTGGTAGAGTGGAAGATATTTCTTAATCATCATCATTTTCTTCCTCTTCATGTTCACTACTAGATTTTGAGTTCTTGTCATCTTGTACTAAAGTTGGGTTGGAAAATTTCTAAATGGGAATATTTTCATCATTAGATTGAGGACAAGTAATGTCATAGTTATTTATTTTGACATTTACGATTTCCTCTATCATATTTCTTCTTTTCTTAAACACTCTATATGCCCTACTAACTAAAGAATAACCTAAGAAAATTCCTTCATCAGTTTTTGTATCAAAATTTCTCAAGGTATCTTTATTATTTAGGATATAGTGTTTAGAACCAAAAACATGATAGTAAGCTACTAAGGTATTTCTACTAGTCCATAATTCATAAGCGGTTTTGAAAGTCAATCTTCTTACTCAAACTTTGTTGAACACGTAATAGGTAGTATTGATAGCTTCAACCCAGAAGTGGTGAGGAAGACCCTAATCATTTAATATCATTCTCCCCATCTTGATTTAAGATTTTGTTCTTTCATTTAGCTACACCATTTTCTTGAGGAGTTTTTGTAGTTGAGAATTGATGTAGAATGTCATTCATTTGATAAAATTATTGAAATTTTGCATTTTTAAACTCACTTCTATTGTTAATTTTAATAACCTTAATACCATATTCTTTTTCTTTCTAGATCTAATTGCTAATTCTTAAAAAATGATCAAACACTTAATCTTTGTGATATAAAAAGGAAACCCAAGAAACAAGAGAATAATCAACAATAATTAGAAATTATCTTTTGTTTCCTAGTGTAAGAGTTTGAATTAGAACAACTACATCCAAATGAAGTACATCTAAGGGATAAGTAGTAGAAATACAATTTTTCTTACCAAATCGTACCCTTTTTTGTTTTCATTTTTGACAAGAATCACATGTATTTAGGTTGAAATATTTAATCTTAGGGAGACCATACATCATATCTTTTGTCACCAAGGTCTAAAGAATTTCCCTATTGATGTGGTCCAATTTCTTATGCCAAACACATGTATTATTTGCACAACTCATTAAACACTTGGATTCAAGGTTGAGAGAGTTTCCAAATATAGTAGTATATACATTTCCTTTTCTAAATCCTTTGAGTATAATATTTGCAATAGAAAAATCTTGTATTCTACAACTTTCTTTTGAAAAGGTAACATTAAAATTTGAGTTGCAAAGTTGACTCACACTAAGAAAATTATGTTTTAACCCATAAATTAAAAACACTTTGTTCACAATGGCTAATCCCTTACCTTTTCTTCCTATGGTACCAATACCTTTTATGGGTGCTCCCATGTAATCTCCAAATGTGACTATACCACAATTTTGTTTGGTGAAGTGGGTGAAGTAGGATTCATCACCTATCATGTGCCTTGAAGACCCACTATTAATATACCATGTGCTAGCATCATCATTGGAGAAGGTAATTTGTGTCATCAAATTCTTTTCAACCTTTCCTTCTTTCTCTCTCCAACTCTGCATGGTTTTTTTTCTATGCTAATTTTGCAAAAACCAAGAGTTGTTATGCATTCTAAGATAAAAATAAGCTTGAACAAGATTGTATTTACCACAAAAGAAACATTTCATGTTATTCGATCTAGAGGACTTGTTAACCTTGATAAATGCTATTTTTAATTCTTGGATTTCTCCAAAGAGCTCTTGTTCAACTGCTCAAACATTATTGTCATTTTTTGGATCTTAGCCCTAAGGTCTAAGTTTTTCCTTTTAAGGTATTAGCATTCGTCATCAAGAATTTTGATTTTTATTTCCTTGGAATGTAAAGCATCTTTTATTTCAATGCACAAATTTTGGAAAGAAAGAATGCTATGGCAAAACGTTTCATACCTATCTTCAAGGGAAGTGATGTTTTGATAATTATAAGAATTGTTAACTTTACAAGCATAGTCTTCTTTCTTTCTAAATGTAATCAAGAAAATAATATACTTATATTTATAAAATAGGTGACAAATCGAATGCACCAATGATGATGTTCATTAGGCTTTGTCTGATGTTAAGTCTTCCTTCCATGTTCACTCTTGAAGAGAGCAAGAGTACCAAGCTTTGATCCACTTGTCGATTGTTGAACTTAGAAGGGGAGAGGGATGAATAAGTATCCCAAATTAAACCTTTATGAAACACAACACACACATGAATTTAAAAAGCTTCCCAACATGGGTACTCCACATTTGAAGGGTAGATCACAAGCACATGTTCAAACTTTGTTGCTCTCAAGATGTAGTTGAAGGGTCCACATCCTGTATAGCCTTCAAGGCCCACTCTAGAGTGTTGTACTGTAGCACCAATCACTCAAATCCACAAGGTTCCATTAGACTTGGAAATGTGGTTTTAAGGCTTCCACTACCTTTACAATCTTAAGCTCTACACTGAAGTGTTGTACCATAGCACCAACAACTCAATCCTACAAGATCCCAACAAGCTTAAGTACATCAACCTTGTAGGGCAACAAGAACAAAAATTACAAGGGATAATTGCAACTTAGTTAGTTGATCCTTGTACAATTAGCTATAGCACACTTTACAATGCCAAAACGGTAATACAATGAGAAGCAACATAGAATTTAATGATTACAAATGATTATACAATAAATACAACAAAGCATGCACTTCTCCCAATGCACATCAAGTCTTCTTATAGCTATCATATTTCTAAATTCATCTCAAAACTCATGGAACAGATAGTTAATGATCAATAATAGTTGTGGGAGACATCTTTCTCACATCTGAGATGTCTCTCTGAATTTTCCTTCAATACTAGAAGGTTGTATTTGTTTCCTAAAACACATCTTTCTGAAGTGTCCATCATAGAAGATGTATTTTTCTTTTCGAATATTTCTTTCTAAACTTGCTCTACATTCTATAAAGACTTCTTTGCCTCATGAAAGATATATTTATCTAAAAAAGACATCTTGCTAGGTTTGAAAACATCTTTCCCCAAGTTCACTCTAATTCTTCTAAGATGTCTTCCACTTCCTAAAGACATCTTTCTTCATCTTCCTTTACATGATGGATCCTTCATTCCTTGTCCATAATCTTGGTCTTCCAAGCTCTTGTCGTACAAGCATAGCAACTACACACACATACAAACAAACCTATATTTCATTTTTTAACGTTTTAACATACCAAACCAAAAGTTCTAAACACATGTTTATTTAGCCCCATAATTAGTGCTTGTAGCCCATTATTATGTCTAAGGGGTGTTCTTTTAATTTCCATCATTATTTTTGTTTCAAATGGAAATAACATCATCCAAAGACATTACTTCCTATTTGCTACTCTACTATGGAATGGTGAAAAATTCATGAAAATACTCATGTAACTCAAATGGCTGGTAGGTACAAAAGTGACATATCCCTTTGAAGTTACAATCTTGTCAATCCACTTAGCTTGTCAAAAGTTTGAAAAGTACAAAGGTTACAAGTTCATTATAAGTTGTTATTAATAAGGGACCTCATATTTTTAAAATGAGGACACACCATCAAGTTGGATGGAGTCATGGATGGCGTGGATTCACTACCTATTAACATAAAAAGAATCAATGTCTCATTTGTAAACATCAAAAAATTAAATGAAATCTAGCCATTTGTAATCAAATGAACAATGTAATGTAAAAAACACCATTAATCAGTAGCTGAAGTTACACCAAGTCCTAGTAGTAATAAGGAAAACTGAAGAAATGTTAGCAAAATTTAAATAAAATAAAATAAAGAAAAATATATAAAAAATCGTAAAAGACTCAACAAAATGAAAAACATACTAAAAATGATCTAAAACAAAAAATTTAAAAATAAATGAGCCACTTTATAAGATCTCAACATGGATGGGCATCTTCCCCATGTTTGAGTTGAAAGGAGGAGATCCAAAAGATTGAGCATGCATGATCATCTGTTGAGGCATTGTGTCCATTGGTTACTCGTTATTCTCAGAAAGGCTTTATTTTTTTGATTGTTAGCTAATAATTTCTTATTTAGGCTATCAGGCTAGTAGATTAACATGGTCCCAAATGGAAAGGTTTTATAGATGATATAAGGATCCTTCCATAACATTTAAAACTTAGTTCATTGAGCTATGTTCCTGGGATTCCAATAGAGCACCTTATCTCCTAGTTGAAATTTAACTCTCCTAATCCTAAGGTCATGATGTTAATTGCTATATGCCTTGTGCCCTTTGTTAGATGATAGGGCCACTAATTGATTCTCATCTAGCATGTTGAGACTTATAAATTGTTCTTTTGATGCTAAACTTAGATCCAAGTTAAGGTCACATGTAGTTGATAGTGTACAAAGCTTTACTTAGATAGGAAGTGTTGGGAGCTTTCTATACACAAGCTCATAGGGAGAGTATCCAATAGGAAGTTTCCATGTTGAACAATAACCAAAAGGGTATCGTTGAGTTTAGAGCTCCAATCCCTCTTATATTTACTAATGATACATGTTAGTATTTTAGTTATCTCCTTATTTGTGACTTCATCTTCACTGTTAGCTTAGGGGTGGTATAGAGTTATTAATTTATGTTCAACCCCCAAGTTTTTCATGAGTTTACAAAAAGTGGCACCCATAAAGTATATCCCATTATTAGAAATAAGTGTCCTTGGCATGCCAAACCTATTTATAACATATTGTTGTACAAACTAGACCACCATAGAGAATGTATAGTTGGTGATGACCATAGCTTCTACCCATTTCATGTAGTTTTCAACAAATACAATGTTGTATGTCTTCCCATTAGACATGGGGTTGATGAACACCAAAACGTTAATTTCCCAAAGATCAAAATGCTCCAATGGTTGAATCCACTATTGGGATCCTTCCATACAAGTAGTCATCCCCCCATCACATTGACATCTATCACAAGAGCAAACAAATTGATGGGCATCCCTAAAGAGTATAAGGCAATAGTACCCTACCATGAGGATCTTGATGAATATTCACCTCTTAGTATAATGGCTTCTACAAGGGCCCTCATGTGAATCTTGGAGGACTCTTAGTTGATCTACATTAGGGACGCACCATCATACCAAGCCATCCACATAAACCTTATAAAGATTTCCATTCTCGATGAAGTGTTTGTCTTGGTAAAGACACTACAATTTCTTCTTATGGTTCCACCCTTGTGGCATCTCTTGAATGAGTAGATAGGATAGGATGCTCTTATACTAATTGATATCTTTGGAATCTCATTCATTGACAGCACTAGTAAAGAGTTCATTAGGAAATTGGTCTAATAGTAGGTTCTCCTCCTCCTTATTGTCCCATCGTAACCAAGACATGTGGTTAGCCACCATGTTCTTAGTTCCCTTTCTATCCACCATTGTCAAATCAAACTCTAGTAAGATCACCAGCCACTATATGACTTGATGATTCACCATTGGTTTATTCATGAGAAATCTAATAGCACTATAATCTATGTGGACAAACACCTTATATCCAAGCACATAGTACCTAAATTTATCTAGAGAAGGTATAACTATCATGAGTTATTTTTCAATGGTGGTCTTCTGTTTGTGTGGTTGTCAGAACCAGCATCGAGTTGAAGGTTTACAGCTCACATAGCTTTGCATTGCTATGGTAGAGTGGGGAGTTCCCCTTGCATTACTGGAGTGGATGGTAATGGAGCTATCGGTGTGAGAGTTGCAGATGGGTTTGAAGGATGGTATGTATGTGGGTTGTCTCTCCCAGGAGAAGGAGTCCTATAATACTCCTGAGCTTGGTAGTGATGTTGTGATGTCACGTGACCAACAGAGTCACATGGAGAGATTGGCTGCTGCACATAGTAGCCATATGGATTCGATTGTCGGTAAGGGTATTGTTGCCGTGATGGTGGCATCCCCCATGACTGTGGGTATTGCCACTGGTGGTGTTGCTCAATAGGTTGTGATGGAGTTCCACTTGGATAATCTGTTACAGGTTGGTGGAACTACCTTGGGTTACCTTGGGAATAAGGTAACCGTCGAGTTTCTTGCCATTTGTTAAGTTGTGGATTGAGTGCATACACACCAGACTCTTGTAGATGTGAGATTACTAGGCAACATCCCTTAGGATGATCATATTGGCATATCTCACATCCATAATCATTGTCTGTATCATAATCCACAGCCTCTTCGGTGATGGCCATTTTACCCTGACCTTTGTTACATGCATGGTCCATGTCCCTCTTTTTCTTTTTGTCATAGTCACTACCTTGCCCCTTAGACTCCTCTACAATTTTAAGAACGGTTTCAAATCTACTATCTAGGGAGTCCCACATTTGGTCTACCTTTGCTGACACTTGTATTGTTAATTTTTGCAGCTGCAAGGTTTTCCTATGCACCATCTCTTCGAGTGGTGACTCTTCCTCCTCCTCACAAAATCTCACTTCCATTTTTCAGAGGGAAGGATTGCGGTTGTACTCTTCCGCACTTTCTCTCTTAAGTAGCTCTCCTTCTTCCTTGGCTACTTGTTCCAGAAATCTATGGACCTGATGGAACCTAAGCTATGATAATCTCCCTTGGGCATACATTCCAAGGGTTCTTCTGGTTTCATGCCTAAGTCCATCTATGAGATGGTGTAGTTGATCCTACTACAAGTAACCATGGCCTGGGCAATGATGTAACACTGCATAATAATGGCCCATGGTAGCATCCGAGGATTCATGATTTCCTTGCTTCCATCCTTAGATTTGATTTCGTAGGTTGAACACCCAAGAGTATGTTTGATACTTATCATTAAATAGTTCTAGGATCGTACTTCACCTCTGAATGGATTTCAGTTCTAAGGACCAGTACTAGCTTTCCGCTTCTTCTACTAGTGTCCTTAGGAACAACTTTAGTTTTTGCCATTTTTTCTCAATTTTCTGCAAGGCACATGCATCATGAATTTCTTGCAAGTGGTTTTGAGGATCAGCGTTGTATCCCCCCTCAAATCATGGAATAATATTCATATCTAACCTCTTAATCCTGCTATCTTTTTTGCGCCTTGTGGGAACTCTTATGGCCTCTGTGATATCTAACATGCTTTAGGTTGCGAGTAGGGGTTCTTCGTGGTCATTTCGTTCATAGCATCTGTGATGTCTACGCAGTTCCCTACTCTCCCTTCTTCCATGCCATGATTCTCTAGAGTGCCCTTGTCCTCGTTCTCAACTCTCTCATCGAGGTTTCTCACTTTGTTTATCTTTATCCTCATGGTTAGGCTCCTTATGACTACATCCTGATATTGAAGGAGAGGGTGAATGTGGTGATGAAGGTGAAGAAGAAGGAGAACCATCACCATGATGATGTTTCCTACCTTCTCTTGAGTGGTCCTGACCCCGATCGTGATTACGATCAAAATGCCCATCCTTATCATGTGTTTATGTTCCCTCATTGAACACTTGGTGTTCATGGGGATCAGAACTAGGATTATGAATTGTGGAGTGGAGGTTCTGATACACCACCTCCTAACCATCTTTAGGAGGGGGAACATCATTTTGTGGAGAACCTATTGAAATAGGTTCACCACCCTCAATTTTTCTTAAGACAGGTAGAGCATTATGGGGTCCTTTGCCCTTCAACGATGTATAGTATCTCTCCTGTTGTCAGTCCCTTTTATGTTGTGCTTCTTTGGGATGGTAATCCCTTGTGTCATAATCGCATGCAACGTATTCCACATATAACTTTGACATGCCTACTTGTGCAAGAGCACGAAAAAGCATGTTGGGGACTGCTCGAGCTAGAGGAAACACTATGTTACCCTCCAAGTCTCTCCAATGTAGTTATTCATCTTGATGGAGAATAAAGGTAAAGTTAGGTACATACTCATCATGATGAATATATACCACATAGAAATATTGAAGAACTGGCGATCTTGGTTACATGTGTTGTGCTGCCAACTATCTCTTGTGTTGGTCCTAGGCAGTGAAGTGCTTTTGTGCAAAGAAGAAGACATTTTTGTCTTGTTCGGTGTGCTATTTACCATTGTGTTATTTTTCTTTTGATCAACCCTAAAGGTTCGTTCTAGCATCCCAACGATATGAATGATCTCCTATGTTCTACATAGTGCACAAAAAACTAAGTCCCCGGCAACGGTGCCAATGATGAGTGGTGAGGTACACCTACACTCAACCATACGAATACAAGCGTTTCACACGTCATCCAGTCAAACTCCAAGAACTAAGTGCTTACGTGCCTTAATGGAACACTTAAGGTTAATCAATCACTATCTTCCCAAACTTACTTGTATTGTCACGGTTGTATGGTTAAGTAAGCTTGAGGTATATGATTTTTATATCTTTTATCCTTTTAATATCTTATGCTAATGAGGGAAGGTGAAGAGAACTAAGTGACTAAATTTCATTAACTATTCACTAACTAAGTTCTAATTGTCCTAGCACTAGTATCCGTTCCCACTTGCCACACACACCCTGAACCAGTGCAATGCCACTGGGATTACCAAATGCTATTCGTTACTGGGTTACCAAGCATTGCACACATGCTTGAAGCGGTCGTACTGAGTGTACCTAACTAGGAGAGTCAAGGGTTGATAGAGATTAATTAACTACAAAAGCAATTAAACATTCAACAATAATTAATTACTATTTAGCTTAGTCCATATGCTGCAAGGTTTATCAGAAAGTTCGTCTTTATTGTTGTACACAAATGTGTGCTCATGTACAATTTTTCTTGAATAAAGGTCCGTTCACTTTACGACTCCTACTGTAGGCACATGGAAATTATTCTAACTTTGGAATGGTAAAACTGCAAGAGTTTAGCTAAGGGTCTAAGTCTAAGTGCCTAGAACAAGGAAAGCCACCTCTTATTTATAGACATTGCGACAGGCCATGATATCGTGTACACGATATTGTGGCTCATCAACCATGATATCCACTCCATTTAAATCATTCTTTTCACTAAGTATAAACATTTGTTGTTCTCATCCAATTTTGAGTGTTTTTCCCTTTCCATTTATTTCTTAAAGGTAAGTAGCTAATTTTTCATCTTTTCATGATGTTAATAATTTTGAAGATCTTTCTAGTAATAATATTAATGTTCTAGGTTATCATCCACAGTTTTTGTCATTATACTTGTTTCTTTATCAACACTCATCATTGATGTGGAAACCCTTATTCACTTTTCACAATATTTGAGTGATGATGTTGGGCATTGTTTTTAGATGATAACCTAGCAAGCTCTTATTCATTTTCCACAATAACCAAACCTTGTGACTACTATTGATTATATTAAGGAAATTTCCTAGTATTTTTTAAAATCTAGCAAAGATTTTATAACTAGTTATCAACCTAACACTAATCCTTATTCTTTCTCATTTGGGCTTAGGACCAACATTGGCTTAGTTACAATGTTACCATATTTGAATTCATGAAATATTATAGTTTTTATTAATAATACATTTTTTAAAATTAAGAAAACACAAAAATTATGCATTATGGGTATCTTAATACTAAAATTTTTGATATTTTTTACTTAGTTGAAACTTGTGAGATAAAACATTTTTCAAACTTCTATGTTGTAAATTTATTTGCAAAAAAAATTTTAAATGGCTCATGATTTTCCACAAAAGAAGCCATCTATTAATTTCATGAAAATAATGAATAGAAATACATTTAATACTTAAGAATAAGAGAGCCACAGCCTCAATCTAATATCAATAGTAATGAAGCTATTATTAAAGTACTAAATAATACCACCCAATATCCTTAGGAATTTTGCTTAAGAGAATGGACTCTAGAAGAAACATATCTCAAGAATTGTAAGCAACATGCACTTTCCACAAGTTATTAGTAGGTAATTAGTTTGTAACACTTAGATTTCACATAGTATTTAATCACACAAGAGATATATGTATATATTAGTTACATAAACAAAATCTATAATAGAATTATCCAAGTGCATAAACAAGCCTAAATAAGTAATATGCTCTAATGTTGAAACATATTTCCTAGAGAGAATTCTTACAACATGATCTATCTCTAAGCCTCTATTTTATATATGAGGAAAGATGCCCACACTAGAAGCTATAGTCCTAGTTACCTATGTAGCATTATCATATTAACTAGGAATCAAAGCCACATAGTTTAATCAAGTGATTACTAATATAGCATGTACACTATTCAAATTTCCAATGTTATGTTCTCATTTCTAAATGGGGTATCCTTGTATTACATGCTACAAAAATTGTAATTATTGTTAAAGACCCTTAATAAAAGGATACATTTTAATTATTATGAATGTCTCTTTTTTAGGGTGTTAAACCCCCAAAAATAAATATATTAAAAGTAAAAAATCATAGCATAAGAATATAAAAGCAAAGGAGAAACTCCAAAACAACAAAAAGTAAAGGCACAATAATTTTGGAGATGCCTCTTCAAGTTTTTATCCTTACAACTAATCTTGAAAAACCTTCCCTCTGAGGTAGGGAAATGATCAAACCTTACCCTCATTCAAAAGTGTCCAAATGGGTTTTCACTTCCTACTAAAAGATTTCTATTAATAAAAAATAAAAACTAACAATAGAAACATTTAGAAATTTAACTAAAACATCAATTATTAAATGATGTCACGTTGAACTAATAATGGAAGAAAATTAGTTGGAGAATCTCTTGAAAAAACCATATTACATCAAAACTTCTAGATATCATAAGACATAACAGGATAAAAATAATGCCAAGTGTGAAATATAAATCCTTGAAGTTGAGTATCACTAAATAAAACTTCATCTAATCTTGGTTGAAAATCATATAAATACCTACTACACCAAGTTAAGAGCTATGAGTAAGGGGATAAGTAATAAAACAATGGATGAATGTATCTTTTTTAGATAACCATTAAAGGTTATACTTAGTATGACATCTCATTCCTAGTTGCTATAAACTAACTTGAAATAGCCATGCATAGCTTGGATATCACATGTAATGAAAGAATATTTATTACTTCACTTGAAATAAGAAGGGAAAATAAAGTAGAATCTTTATTGATATAAATAAATAAAATATTGAAGTGGAGACCCTAGGGTTATCTTCTTATAGTACAAAGTTCCCTCAAAGATAATCTAGTACTATTACCATGATTAGGCTATAATATTAAAGAGGTGATTAGTTCCTTCTTATCCCATGTCATCAAGCTCTTATCACTTATCTTTACTAGCTCCGCAACTCTATGCTAGCATGACTTCTAAGTTCCTTGTCCTTAAATATAACAAGTCAAATCCCAAAAGAATAATTTAAATAATTACAACTCTATATAACAAAGAACGCCTTCATAACCAAATATTTATTAAATAATTTGCATGGTTATATTATAATTCTACTTCTAATTAAAATTGAAAATTTGTAATCTATTCCTCTTAGAAATGTTACATATCCTCAAGTTCATCTTTAATGCCTTATTGGTCTCCATTTTCATTGTAAATATGTTCATCTTCATCAACCTCATTATCTTCTACATAAAATGATATCTATTATTCTTAAATAGATATATAATTTAATGACTAAATTTAATCATTTATCATTATGATTAAAGAGGTGAGGATAAGAGTTTAGAATGAAATTTCCTTTTCTCCAACTTGCTTGATAACATTGAATCATTAAATTGATACTTTAAAAATGGTGTTTTTTTGAAGTCTTTTTATTCTTTGATCTTTTATGGCTATGGATTCTACCTCAAAGTTGGCATTGGACTTCGAGGATGATTTGTTCCAATCAAACACATATGGAATGTTATTTTAGGAAACTTCTTTAATAGGATCACATGGAATATAAGGTGGACTTTTAGATTTTATAGAAGATTCAAATGATATGCCACTTATTTAACTAGTTTAAAAATTTTAAAGGAACCAAAATATCTAAGGACTAGCTTGGAGTACTTCCCTAATTTTAAGAAACTCCTAATTGATTTTACTCTATTCAATGCTTAGTCTCCCACTTGAAACTCCTTCTTTAAATGATGTTAGTTGGCTTATTCTTTATATTTATCTTTGGATTCTTGTGAATTTATTTACCTTTAGTAATGATGTTCTCTATAATCTTTAATTATTCTTCTTTTCTTTCAATTCACATGGTTGGATTTTCCTAAGTTAATGGTGCTTAGTAATTTTAGCCATACATACCTTTGAATGTGGTTTTAGGGATGGATCCTTGATAATTGTTATTATATGTGAATTCTACAAATTGTAGATAATTTTTCCAAGTCTTGGATTTACTTCTTACATAACTTCTGAAGATATATTTAAATATCCTATTTACTCATTTGATTTAACCATCAATTTCATGGTGGTACGTAATATTGAACTTCAATTGGGTACCTAAATCCTTGAAGAAATTTTTTCAAAAGTTAATCTTAATCATATATTATTAAATTGAGGCATCCATGTAGATGAAAAAATTTTCCTACAAACTTCTACGCTACTTCATCCACTATGTTACTAAACTTTAGAGGTATGAAATGAGCAATCTTTAATAGTTGATCACTAGTTATTAACATGAAATCATTTTCTTTCTTGGTTAATGAACCCTACTCTAAAGTTCATGATCATGTATTTTCATTTCCATGTTGAAACCTCTAATCATAGTGTCAATTTTGATTCTTTCACATGTTGAATAGTTCTTAACATAAGTAAATATATCATGTTTTATACTAGACCAAAAATAAAATTTCATAGCATGACATAGGTCTTAATGTACATAGGGTAGCTTGTGATAAAACTTCATATGCTTTAATCAATAATTTCTATCTCCAAATTCCTTTGAGAATGCAAATCCTTTCTCCTTTTATCAACATTCCTTATTGAAAAAGGTGATAATTAAACTCTAAACTTAAGTTAGTTAGGATACATTGAAAATAATAATATTCTTTAATTTGTTTTCTAATGTATTCTTTCATAAGGATTATAACTACACTAATCATTAGATTCCACATTTTACTAAGGGTGTGAGCCACTACATTGATCATTATAATCTAAAAGAAACTCCACCAATCTACATTGTCATCTATTCCAAATTGGTTATTGTTGCAAATATTCTAAATTTTCTAAATACACTTGGCTAGGTTGTGATTATGGTAGATTAATTCTTTTAATAGTGTTAGCAGGAACGCTGACAATGGGAGAAAATAGATAAGTGGTCCATTAAATTTGAACAAGCTCTACACAAGAAAATATTTGAAGAGGGTGTAAGAATTCACAATAATAAAAAGGAAAGTTCACTAAAAAATACTGTGAGGATGTGCAAAATTAGATCTCATTGCTGAGGTAAATAATAGGATTTGATTGTAAGAGTGTCTAAGGGTAAAGAACTTATCTAACCCAACCAAAAGATATGCAAGTGGCTGCTTCCCAAAGTAGGCACATGCCTTTTATTGTCCTTGCATAACTTCAACCAAAGCGTTCATGAGCCTCATGAATGATTAATGGTTATAGAAGGTTAAGTACAAAAACTCAAAAGAAACTACCTAAGAATTTTGACATATCAAACCAAGACATTGAACAAGAACATAAAACTAGCAATGAGATGAGACATGGAAAGCATAGATGGATAACAGAGAGTGGAATGGAGTTCCTGATTAAGGTCACATGAAGCCCCTTATGAATATTACAATTATATGATTTGATAAGATCCATCATTAGTCTAGACCAAAACCAACCTCATTTAGTGATTTTGCATCATCATTCTAAGAGTATTCCATCCCCTTGAGACACAAGAGTGCTCCCACAAAACAACCATGGTTCCTTGTTAAAGAAGAAAAGAGAAGTAGGAAGTGTGGAAGGGCCTTAGTTCATAGGTTGTTGAAAGTGTATAGAGCTTGGATTGAATAGGAAGTGTTGGTAATTTTCTGTACATAAGCTCATAAGGAGAATAGCCTAGAGGAAGTTTCCATGTCAAGAAGTAGGCCCAAAGGGCATCATTGAGTTTTGTACTCCAGTCTTTCCTATATTTGCTAATAGCTCTTGTTAGAATCCTTGTGATTTCCCTATTGGTAACCTCAAATTGACCATTGGCCTAGGGGTGGTATGGTGTTGTGAGTTTATGTTCAACCTCTAAGAATTGCATGAGCTTCTAAAAAATAGTGCCTATAAATTAAGTTTCATGATCAGAAATTAATGCACATAACACACCAAACTTGTTTACAACATTTTGTTGTACAAACAAAGCAATAGTAGAATATGTATAGCCGATGATGGCTGCTACTTCTAACCATTTCATACAATAGTCAATGGTGACTATGATGTATGTCTTTCCATTTGACATGGGCATAATGGAATCCATGAATTCAATGCCCCAAATGTCAAAGAATTCTAGTGGTTGAATTCACTGTTGAGGTTTCTTCATTCGAGTAGTCATTCCACCATCTCGTTGGCATCATTCACAAGAGCAGACATAATGATAAGCATCCCTAAAGATTTTTGGCGAATAGTACTATGCCATCAGGATTTTAATGGTTGTGCATCTCCCAGCATAGTATCCTCTGCAAGGACCTTCATGAGCATCTTAGAGAACACGTAGTTGATCAACATCAAGGACACACCAACGAACTAGGCCATCGGCACACACCTTGTAGAGATGTTTTTTCATCTCCATAAAGTGTTTTACCTTGTGAAGAAACTACTATTTCTTCTAGTGGTCCAACCCTTGTGCATCTCCTAAGTGAGAAAATAGGTAAAAATGCCATCATACGATTTAGGCTTATTGGGTAATTGTTCAATTATAGCCCTAGCAAAGAGCAGTTTATCAAGAAACATATCATATAGTGGATTTTCTTCCTCTTTATTTTCCCATTGCAACCAAGACAAGTGATCAGTGATCACATTATTAGTTTCCTTTTGATCTACCATCATAAGATCTAATTCTTGCAAGATCACCAACCACCGTATGACATAGGGACTTACCATTGGCTTGTTCCTCAGGAAGTGGATGGCACTGTGGGTCATGTGCACAAACACTTTGTATCTAAGCATGTAATGTCTAAAATTTTCTAGAGAAAACACCACTACCATCAATTCCTTTTCTGTGGTGGTGTAGTTTAATTATGCACCTAGAATGCTTCGGCTAGCGCAATGGATGTAGTATGGATGTTTCTTGTCATCCATCTATGTAAGCATAGCTCCCAAGACATAGTTAAATGCATCCATAATGACATGAAATGGTTTGGACTAGTCAAGTACTTGTAGGATTAGAGTTTTTACAAGTTTCTCTTTCAGCTATTGTAATACTTTTTCACATTTCATAGTCCAAAAACATGGAGCATCTTTCTTTGTTAGCTCCACCAATGGCTTTGCAATCTTAGAGAAATTCTCTATAAATCGTTGATAGTAGACAGTATGTCCAAGGAATGATCAAACATCTTTGATAGTTTCTAGTTGATAGGTTATTCCTTAGATGACCCTTATTTTCTCAAGGTCTACCTCAATTCCTGCTTGTGATATTTTGTGCCCCAATACAATGCCTTCCTAGACCATTAGATGACTCTTTGTCAATTGAGCTGTAAGTTGGTTTCAACACATCATTTTAGCACCTACTCAAGGTAATCTAGGGCTTGCTCAAATGTAGCTTCATAAGTGGAGAAGTCATCCATGAAGACTTCCACACCACTTCCAATTTTCTATTGAAGAATGCTTAGAACCAGGCATTGGAATGTAGCAAGAGCATTGCATAGATCAAATGGAATCTTGTGATCGCAAATGTTTCCCAAGGATTCATGAATGTTGTTTTGGCCTAGTCCTCTAGTGCAATCTAAATTTGGTTATAGCCACTATAACCATCTAGAAAACTATAGTAGAAATTCCTTGATATTGTGTCTAACACCTTATCAACAAATGGAAATGGAAAATGGTCTTTGAATGCTGCCATATTCCGCAGCTAAAAATAGATATAGACCCACCACTTGCCATATTTCTTTCACACAATCATGAGTGGACTAACCTACTCACTATCTACAATGGGATAAATAAACCCTACCTTGAGGAGTTATTTGATTTCCACTTTAATGATCTACTTCAGTTTGGGGTTCAATTGTCTCTGTGGTCATCTCTTTAGCTTCATGGCTGAATCAATGTAAATGTGATGGTGGCATATCCTACGATCAATCCATGTGAGTTTGGGATATGACCAAACAAAAGCTACTAACCATTTTTCAACCACATTCAACAACATCTTTTTTTGCTCTAAAGTAAGATTTGCATTGATTATGACTAGCTTTCCATTTTTAAAAAACACATATTCATTCTAGCCAGTAGCATTTTCAATTCAAGGGGCTCTTGCTTGAAGTTTTAGGAATCTCCTACTCTCCCCAATAAGCATCATCATTTGCATCATCAAAGAGGTGGTGATGAACTTGCTCTAGTTCATCCATGCCTACGACATATGCACATGTCAGGCTCTCGGTCAATTCCATGCAAAGTATGCTACTTTCAGAATCAATGGTCAACCACTGGGTGCCCTCCTATTTTGTGGTTGCTATGTATAAACACCTTTAAATATTTGCTTCTAGTGCATACTACTTACATGTAGAGATAGATGCTCATTTCACGACCCAAAGTTTCTACACACAATTGTACCCTATATCACTATATGCAATGCATGGAAATCACATCTTCTTAATCTTTCTAAATGCATTTTCTTTGGATATTTTCATGGAAAGATCCTTGATGCCCATTCTTACATCAATGGTGCTAAGCCATACCCTACCCATGATGATTGGGAAATCCACTTTGCAGTTCTCCACTTTGATCACTAGGAAATTTGTAGGATAAGACCACCCATAGATAGTGGTCACAATGTCTTCTACTAATCCTAATGGAACAATGATGGACTGGTCTGCCAATTCTAATCTAATATTGCTCTTTTTTAAAGGAGGCAGGTTCCATGCAGTATACATCTTATTAGAAATTAAGTTAACAATAGAACCTAAGTTGAGAAGAGCTTTACATGATTCATTCCTAGTAATCTGCAAATAAATTAGAGGACTTCCAAGATCTACTAACTTCTTGGGAAGTTTTCTAGCATGGATCCAATTAGATACGGCATGAGTAAGCATAACAATACAAATCCTAGGAGATGTTTAGTTTTAAGGGAACTCAAAGGTATTTGAGATAGAGAAAGACAAAGAAATCGGATTGTCAATCGTAGGTGTATTTGAGGGCTTAGGTGGACTACGTGGTTGAAAAAAAGGTTTTTTCTTTGATCGAGTGTATGAACCACTCGGTTGACTAACTGGTTGTAGGTTAACAACCCTGGTAGCGTTGCATTATTGTGGTTGAGCTAGTAGTTCATCCTACATAGCTAGAGTAGGTGGTAGTTGTATGGTTGGAGGAGAAAGATAGGTAGAAAGAGGAGGAGGATAAGGGTAAGAGGTGGTATCCCTCCTTGCATGTGGAGAATGCGTTCAGTAATTATCAAGAAGGTAATAGTGATATTGGAAAGTAGAAACATGACTAGAGGAGCCAGATGGAGACAAGGGTTGCTAAACATAACACGCATATGGATTAGGTCGTCTATAAGGATATTGCTGCCTTGGTGGTGCTAGTGCCTACGAATGTGGTTGCTGCCACTATTGATACTACTCATATGGTTGCAATGGAGTTCTACTTGGATAATATGGTTGTTACTAGTAGAACTACCTAGAGTTACCTTTAGGATAAGGTAATCTTCTAGATGTCTACCTTTTTGTTGGCCATGGATTCAAAGCATATACTCTAGACTCCTATAAGTGTGACACTATGAGGCAACATCCCTTAGGATGTTCATGTTGGCAAATGTCACACCCACGATCATCATTTAATTCGCTTCCTACAACTTCTTCTATTGTAGCAATCTTGCCCTTACCTTTTTGATAAGCACATTCAACTTCCTTGTGCCTCTTCCACTATCGATGACTACCTTATCCTTTGGACTCTTCAGTAATTTTTAGGATAGCTTGAAATCTACTATTTATGGAGTCTTGTAACTAATCAACCTTAGCCGTAATTTTAGATTGAAATTTTTGGAATGGCAAGGTTTTCCTATTTACCACATCATCAAGTGCGGATTCTTCCTTACTATCACAGAATCAAACCTTCCTCTTTCAGATAGAAGGATTGTGGTTGTACTCTTCTACACTTTCTCTTTTTCTTAATCCACCCTCCTCTTTAGATACTTGCACAATTAGTCTTTGTATCTGATGAGCACTTAATTCTAATATATGCTCTTGGGCATAGACACCAAGGGTTCTCCTTGTTTTTCATTGAAGCCCATCTACAATGAGATGATGTTGATCTAGTTGAGAATAACCATGGCCAGGACATTTTTGTAGTAAGAAGTAGTATCGGTTGATGGTGGCATCCAAGGGTTCATGTGCTCCTTGATTCCATCCTTGGATCTACCTTCTCAAGTTGGACACTCTGGAGTATGTCTGATATTTGTCATCGAACAATTCAAACATGGTACTCCATCGTTTGATAGATTCCAGTTTTAAAGACCAGTACCATTTTTTGCTTCTTTAATGAGTATCCGTGGGAACAACTTAAGCTTTTGCCACTCATTCTCTATGTTCTACAAGGTACATGCATCTTGAAAATCTTGGAGATGATTTTGTAGATCAAAGTTATATCCCCCTTTGAATTGAGGAATATTGTTCATGTCTAGCCTTTTGATCTGACTATCCTTCACATGCCTTGTTGGAATTCATACTACCTCTATAATATTGAGCATACTTCAGGTAGTAACCAAAGGCTCATCAAGACCTTGCTCATGGTGCCTACAATGCCCTCTACTACCCCTTCGTTCATGATGATGTGCCTCTCTTGAATGTCCATGTCCTTGATCTTACCTTTCCCAATGGTCCCTTCAATCATATTGGTCCCATCGATTATTTTGGTCACCTCCATCATGGTCTCGCCACCTACAATTGTGATCAGGGCCAAAAGAGGAAAAAGATGATGATGAAGGTGAAGAGGAAGGAGGACTAGCACCATCACAATGCCTGCTACCACCTCTTCAATGATCGCAACCATGATCACAATCTTGTTTCTTATTTGCATCCTTGCCTGGACTTGTCTCTTTGGATCCTTCTTTTTCATTGGATACATTCTTACCAAAACAAAGATTGTAAATTGTGGACTACAAGTTCTAGTTTTTACCTTTATCATTAAAGTCAAAGAGGAATTTCAATGAATGAAAAACCCCCCAGAGAAGGGCTCCTCACAATCATTTTGGTACAGTAGGAATGGATAATCATTAAATCCTTTCCCTTCGCAAATTCCTGGCATTGTTCTAACTAGCGATCTTGGAGACGTTGTGCCTCAGTGGGACAATAATCCTTAGCATCACTATCATGCACAACATACTCAGCATGACATTCCTAAAGACCTAGATGGATAAGCATTTAGTGAAGCATTGTAGAAATAGATCAATAATGTTGCCCTCCATGTCACGCCACCGTAGCTATTCATCTTGATGTAGGATGAAAATGAAATTGGGTACATACTCATCAGGATAAGCATATACCATTCAATATTGTTAAGGCATTAGCTAATGAGCTCCATCAAACTTGGGTAGAGAAGCACTTCTATGAGAAGAAGACATTTTCAATTAGATGATAAAAATGTAGTGTGCTTTTAAATTTTTGTTGTAGTAATTGCAAAATATGATATGACTCTAAGGTTCATTCCAATGATTTTGAATGATTTCCACTAAATCCTACATAGCACATGAAACAACCAAAAGGTCCTCAGCAACGATGCCAATGATGAGTGGTGAGATACCCTTATGCCCAACCATATGAATCACTAACGCATATACACACAATCCAATTGAATTCCATGAACCTAAAGTCCTCCAATACACTACATTTTCTAGGAAGTGAAATGGGCATTAAGAATATTTCTTATCTTCTCAACTACACTTGTGAAGCTCAACGATATGGTTTAAGTCCAATTGAGGTATATGATTTTTATCATTTTAGGTTTTATAAATTTAATCACCTACAACAATAATGAAAGATAGAGTAATTTAGGATCTCATTTATCTACTACCTAGCAAGCCTAACACAAGTATCCATTCCACTTTCCTAAACACATCCTGAACACATATAGCATTGCTAGGCTACCAAATATTAAGCATTGTTGGGTTACCAAGCACTATATGTATGCTTGAAGTGGGCGTGCTTGTGTTCATTAACAACTAAAAATTAATTACTTACTTTAAATGCATTAAGCTAAGTGCATGAAAGTAAAATGCATTAAAGAAAACATTAATCTATTCTCAATGCTACAAGGATTTTCAAAAGGGTTCATTTTTATTCTTATCACATTGCTGCACTCAGGTACATTAGTGTTCCAACAAAGATTCGTACATACTTAGACTCTTGCTATAGGCACTTAGAAAGTATTCTAACTCTAGAGAAAGCAAATTGTAAGAGCTTCACTAATTATGATAAAAACTGATATCAAAATCATGAGCCCAAGCGCTATATTCATAGGCTAGCATATACCCTGCAACATCGAATATCCAACATCGTGTCTAGGCTCTGACATCGAATACTCGATGTCAAGGCTCTAACATTGGATACTCGACATCGAGCTAATGAAAAATGTGATTTTGTGATTAATCTATTGACCTCTTAAGCTATGAGATGTTTGATTGTGCTATGGGAATACAAATGCCATAGAAATATGATTGGTTATGTGTGATAGTTGTTATGTCTATGACTATGTATTAACTAAGTATGTGCCTCAATTTAAGTTATGTTAGTACTACATATAATATTATGTATGCATATGGTTCTTAGAGCACATGCAAGGTTGATTGTTAATCCATGTTGCTCTATACCCTATTCCTCTCCTCTAGTGAAACACTTATTGGGCATCCAACAAGGGAACTATAAAGGCTTTCTACTTAGTTTTATACTAATATTATTTATTCATGTGTGATGACTTCAAGGGTGAAGAAGAGCACCGAGAGGGTTAAGGAGAAGAATGCCTATGGGAATTAATTATTGTATGCTTATCTGTACAGATGTATGAACTATTGATATTTTTATAACTCTTATTATGCTTGCATACATATGATGTATATGTTATATGTATATTATGAAATTAGTGTAGATATCTAGTTCATGTTAATACATCTTATTATATAGTTGGATGTGTGTTTGATTTTCTGAAATAATATGATTTTTGTTTAGCATGATTATATGGATTATTCTTATTATATTTCCGTCTATCACTAGATCTTGGATTTGTTATGCTTATATTATATTATTGCTAGGAATCTTTGGAATCACTTCATATTAGACTTAGTATGGTAGGGTATGCTATTATAGTTGTTGAGGTTTTGGTGAAATAATAAATGTATAGTATGATACGATATGATGATGATGGAAGGTATCACACTAGTGGTATTAGTGGATGAAGACGACATGGAAGATGATGTGACAACTAGCAATAAGACTTTGTGAGGGCCACAAGGATTATGACAAGGACCTTGAGTGTCACATAGGTGGAGTTGCACATAATCATGAGGACCATGATAAGGGTTATAAGCATCAAAAAGATGAAGTTGGGGATTATCACAAGGGCTAGCAAGATGCATGCATTGTAAAGGATTTATCTTTAGCAACATGGACTATGATGCAATAGAGGGAAGTAAGAGTTTGTTTATGTAGGGGCCACAAAGATTACAAGAGCGATGAGGACAAAGAAGAGGCTACAAATCCTAGGAGGTAGAATTTGTAGTGGTTCTTGGCCATGTAGAAGTGTGTAATCCTACTTCATGAATGTATGGTTCAGTGCATGTGATGATGTGGTGCATTCTTTGTTATTAATATGTACATTTTTTATTGTTAAAAAATTTATATATTCATATGCTATGGTGTACAAATATACACAACTTATTTCCTTAATTTATTACTTATTAAAAAGAGGCTTAAGATTTCTTATTTTTTATTTTTTTATTTTTTGTTATGGCCATGAAGTTATGGGTTTGAGATTTTTTATTTATATTCTAATTGGTTATAATTTTTTTAAAAAAAATAAAATTACTATAGTTCTCAAACCACAAATCAAATTAAGATGAATTTGGTATTATTGAAATTATTTCAATGAGCACTATATGTTGTGATCATTTAACCTCTGTCATATATTTATTAAAATTATCAAAAATATAAAAATATAACATTAACATTTAGTTAAAAATTTATTTTAAAATGAACTAATTTTAATTTTAAAAAAATACCTAACTGTAATTTGTAACTACCAGTTAGGTCTCTTCTTTTCTTTAATTATCCAAAATATCTTAGAACTAAATTTTTTTATAAATTAAACACAAATTACTATGTCGGTCACAACCAAGTTAAGAAGGCAATAGTAAAGCTAACATAGAAGGTAGGAATAGCAAATTAAAGAAGGATGACTTCATCCAGGCAAACTACCCTACCTTCTACCATGGAGGAAATAGATAGAGGAATCATTACTATTACCATCAATATTAGTTTGCATTAGGTTTATGTATTAGATGCTATAGGTGGAATCATTGCTATTATCATCAATATTAGTTTGCATTAGAGTTATGTATTAGAAGCTATAGAATATTAGTTTGCATTAGAGTTATGTATTAGAAGCTATAAAGCTAATGTGTTCTAGAGGTCACTAATTATGAATTCCTAAGAGCTACTTACATGTTAGATTTACAAGCCTTTCCTACATACAAAATTATTACTAGTTAAAAACCTATACTTGATTGGTATGGCCAATATGATAATGTAGCTAGTAATGCCTCAAAGTGGATTTTTTGTAGCACTAAGATAACTCAAAACATTAGTAGGAATTTTTTGGGTTTTTATATTGGTAATAATCCCTTAACTCCTATGCATAAGTCTTGTGAATTTAAAGATTTTTGTGCAAAAAGGATTTTTGAATGTGTGAATATGATCACTATTCTTCACAAGGGCTTGAAAGAAGGATACTTTAACAAGGTTAAATTCTAGCTTTGCTTGTTTTTAGAAAGTAAGGTTTTATGGCAACCATGGACCTACTTTGGTCTTAAGTTAATTAGGGTATATAATTTATCTTATTCTTTTGTTTGAAAATGTTGTTGGATGAGATAACATGCCTATAAAAGCTTAGACAGCATTGGAAGATACAAAAGTTTCTTAGTTGATATAATTATTTAACAAAATTTTAAAGGATGGAGAAATGTCTAAAAATTTTATAAAAAGCGTTGTTGTTTCTATATATAAAAATAAAGGAGACATACAAAATTATGCAAACTATTAAGGGATTAAGCAAATAAGCCATACTATGAAGCTTTAGGAGAGTCATAGAGCAACTTCTCATACTTAAATGAACAATGTTAGAAAATTGATTTGGATTTATGCTAGGGAGACCTACTATAGAGGCTATTTTTTTATATGATAATTGATGGAGAAATTCAAAAAACATAGAAAAAATATACATATGATCTACATTGACTTAGAAAAAGCATATGACAAAGTACCTAGACACATTATTTGGTGGGACTTGTAGAGGAAAAATATTCCTGATAAATATATTAAAGTGATTCTATATATGTATGAAGGAGCTACCACTAAAATTAAAATAGCTTGTAGAATAACATCTTATTTTCTAATCATAATAGATCTACATTGAGGGTTTGTACTTAGCCTATACTTATTTGTTATTATTATTAATGAAGTAACAAAGAAAATATAAGATGAAATCCCTTGGTGTATACTCTTTGCAAATGATATTGTGTTAGTGCATACAGCTCAAGAAAATATTGCTACTAAAATGGAGAAGTTGAGACCTGCTCTAGAATCAAAAGGCATAAAAATTAGTAGAAGTAAGATAGAATATATGAAATGCACTTTTAATAACAACATAAGAAATGGTAAAATATAAGTGATAATTCAAAGCAAAAAAGCCCCTCATTGTAAACAGTTTCACTACCTAGGATCAATCCTCCAATGAAATGGTAAAATTGATAAAGATATTAAAAATAGAATTGAGCTAGGATGGTCAAAATGGAGATAAGCTAGTGGTGTTCTATGTAATAGAAGAGTACCAATAAAATTAAAAGGAAAATTTTATAGGACAGCAACCAGGCCTACTATTTTATATTATGATAAATGTTGAGCAACACAAAAGAAGCATAAACAACAAATCAATGTGACAAAAATGGGAATACTCTTATGGATGTTGAATGTTACTAGAAAGATAAACTACATAATATACACATTACTGGAAGATTTAGAGTGGCTTCTAATTTAGATAAGCCACAAGAATGGTGGCTTAAATAGTTTGAACATGTATAAAGAAGATTAGACAATGATCCTATAAACAAAGGTTGCTACATCATTGTTCTAGGAAAACCATCAAAAGAAAGATCAAAAAAGACATTGGAAAAAATGATTGAAGGTAATTTGAAAAAACTATAAATAAACAAGGATCTAGCTTTTCATAGAGGCAAATAGTGAAAAAGAGCTCATATAGCTAAGTCCATTTTGTTGGGAAAAGACTAGGATGATTATGATAATGATGGTGTGTCTCTATGTCCAAAGAATCATATTAATGTAAGCTTGGTGAACCTATGTGGTTGACAAGCTAAGGGAAATGGGCTAGAAATATAGTCTTATGAAACCTAGTTGTACCCCTATTACACTTGCTTCCCCTTCCAATTCTTCTAGGCCTTCATCTCCTTTAGTTATCTTAATCAAATCCTATTCATTTGTGTCAACAACTTGATCCATTAGTACATCCTGAATCATCCCATTACCATCAAGGATTCATATTTCTTTCTTGTCCTATTGGTTCATATTGCCAAAGAGGAGAGTCTATTACTTTGCCATCTTAGTGATCAAATCACTAAGAACATACCAACCTCCATCTAGAGAAAGTTGTACCAACTATGAGATGTCAAAGGATGTAGCTTGGTACAAGACTTTAACTCATACAATTTAGTAGTACCTTTGATTATCACAAGATTTCAAAGAATTTACCTAATGTGGTCTAGGGTCTTGAGTAGATATTAAAAAGAGTTAAAAAGTATTTACTTGAGGTATTTAGGTCCATAACATAAATGTTGTGCTAACATGAAATTGCAAAGCTAGAAATAGTGAGTAACAAATAGCTTGATGAAGTGCAATAAGAAAGAACTTATCCTTTTCTTTTGGTCAAGTATTTGGGCTAACCATAGTGGTATTGCTAGATTGCCTTTAAGAAATAAATGTCAAAAGAAAATACTTCTAAGAACATGACTTAAAAATACTCATAAGTCTCAATTTCATTACTAATAAAGTTTCCTTTTCTCCCTTTCAGTATTATTTTTAAATGCATAATGTTAGTATATTTGATGTTTGCATGAATATGATGTTTCTGTGATATTTATGAAAGGAATGTCATATCTTTGCTCTTTCACACTGGAGGAGACTAGCCTTTAAGCCATTGCTATAATGAACTNCTATGCTATGAATAATTATTGAAAGGTTTGCATTTTGCATTTTATAACCTTACAAAGTTCATTATAGCAATGGCTTAAAGGCTAGTCTCCTCCAGTGTGAAAGAGCAAAGATATGACATTCCTTTCATAAATATCACAGAAACATCATATTCATGCAAACATCAAATATACTAACATTATGCATTTAAAAATAATACTGAAAGGGAGAAAAGGAAACTTTATTAGTAATGAAATTGAGACTTATGAGTATTTTTAAGTCATGTTCTTAGAAGTATTTNCAAAGAAGAAGAAGAACCACCAGCGGGAGAATCTGGCTTGACAACAGAAGTAATCACAGGAGACGTAGCTGAAGAACTAGGATCCAAAGAAAAAGAATCATATCTTTTAAAAAAACTTGCCACAAACAAAGTTGCCACTGTAACCACAAAATCCTTCCCAGGGCACTGTTTATTAGCAGTCCCTGGATTCTCCGTTTGTGGTCCATTAGACCACAAAACATGGGGCAGCAGCTTCTGACGTGCATCCTCATCCACAAATCGATCTCCCACGAACTCCTCAGCCCTGTCAAACAGAGTAGGATCCCTTGTAGCAAATGGCTGATACCCACCAAGCAGTTGCCCCTTATGCAGCCGGTAAACACCGGTTGTGCTCTCTATATCCATATCTTCCTTAGCCCAACCATATTGTAACTCCAACTCCACCGGTGGCTTCAGTCGAAGTACCTCGTAAGCACAGGACCGTGCCAAGGTCAGCTGGTTACCATCCATGGCTGCCTTGGCAAGATCCTGCTCAGCCCGGGCCTCTGCAGTGAGCCTGCGTTGCAAGTTAGGGCTAGCCGTGGCGAGACACGTGACGACCGAAGGGAAGAGGATCATCATTCCGCCGAAGGCATTGAAGCCCAGATTGAAAATGAGGTCATGAAGTGCCTCATCTTGAGCTATTTGGAAAGTATCTTGTGCGTTAACCAGGGTGTTGGATGCATAGGTTTTGATGAAGTTACAGAGTTTGGTGTAGAAGGATGAGATAAAGAAGAAGGGGATACGGAAGGCGTGGATGCTGAGATCATCTAGGAATTTGGGGAGTACCCCTGATGATGCTAGCGGTGCTAGTTGTGGTGCTAGCCATGCTTCAGTATAAAATGGGCCTTTATTGCCTGTAATACAGAAATTTACAAAGTTGTCAGTGCGTTTGGCTTTTTATACAATTGAATCAGTGAAATGCTATCAGAACAATTTGATTCATAAATCCTATATATGATATTTTCAAATTCACGCTCAACCTTTGTATTACTTTATCTCTGTATCAATGTAGGTTTCTTTGATTATCAAAGTCTATTCTCTGATTTGTATCTACTCTCACCGTTACCAGATTCAGTAACTCTGTTTTTGTGATGTTTAAAGCATAGTTGCCGGAAACGGGAAACGGGAAACGGCGCAACCTGACGGCAACGGCAACGGAAACGGCAAAAAATCAGGTTGCCAAAAAGAAACGAGTTTTAAATATAGAACCTTAGCAACTTTAGCAATTTTTATATTTTAATAAAATTAGGTGTATATTTCTTTGTTCATAGAACAGCAATTTAAAATGCAATACAATATAATGATTTTTATATAAAAAAATTTACAATATTTTTATTTATTGGTATCTAAGAACAATTACCCATCAGATAGAAGTTGTAAAATAATTTATTTAAAAAATAAATATTTTTTGAAAAAAAATTAATAAAAAAACAAAAATATATATTAAGAACAATTTTGGTCAATTTAGGCGTGGACTTTTGTAATTCGATTGCCCTCGGAAGTTTCCTTTTGCCCTCGGAAGTTTCCTTTTGTGGGCGTGAAATACATGTGAAATTTTCTGCATTTGCATTTTCGTTACGCTGATTTGATGTTTTAATCTTTATCAGTTGATGGTGTCGATCTGGAAGCACAAAAACTTCATATTCAGAAATTGATAAAATTCAGGAAGGCACTGTAAAATATTCAGTCGTGTAATACAAAACCCAACTACGTGGTTTATTGTAAGCAAAACACAGGCGAAACGTCATAATTTTGCGTCTTAACCACTTCTTCGGTTGCCGTGATACCCAGGGAAGGAAATCCTAATTCCTTTCTTTTAGGAACTTTAATCATTTATAATTTCATATTTCAGTCATATACTGATGAGGGCTTTACTTTTAAAAAAAATTGTCCATCATAATATCATATGATTTGTTTTAGATGTTAATTTCCTAAGTAAGAACTTCTGTTTTTAGCACTCAGGATTAAGATATTTCCGAGTTTGCAAAATTGTAAGGGAAGTTTCCCGTGTTGCAGGACGAAAAACAGGGTCAGGAAAAGGTCAATCTGGATGTTAAAATTGAGCCAGGACCGACTTATTAAAAGAAAAATTGAAGGAATTTTAAACTGGTCTGCTAAATCTAAAAGGTCTCAAAGGTTTCAATGAACATAATTAAAAACATCAATTTCAAAATTAAATGACTAACGTCACTGAGGTCAAACATATTCTTCTAATCAAACATTTCTTTGTAATCCTGTTTAAGGAAGAGCTGCCAAAAATAACAAAAACATTACTTATATTGAGGTGTCGAACCTTGAAATAATTAGATAAGCTCCCAGATATATAGACTAAGTGTATTTACAGGTGTCCTGAATTTAGTTCGTGTAGATGCAGTTGAGAATAAAATCAAAAAATAAAATCAAAGGAAATGAAACCTGTCAAAAACGCAACGAAACGTGAAAGAAACGTTTCAGTCTGCCCAGAAACGTTTACTGTTCACGAGAAAAGGCGTTTTGAAACGGGATCCGTTTCCGCAACGAAAAACGCGAAACGTTATGAATCCTTTGCGTTTCTGGCAACATAGGTTTAAAGAGATCATGTTAACTGAATATATCATATTTTACCGGCCTGGCCTATGCTTTTATAGATCGCTAAAATTTCATGAGACAAGATATCCAACTCAGAATCTAAAACATATTACCATCATCTTTGCTCTTTAGATTTGGAGATACTATCTATGTTCAATATTTTGTTAAAGTAAGAACTCATAATATATATATTTTTACTCTTCAATAGATCTACAGGTTCTACGGACTTAATTAAACGTCAGTTTCCATTTCAATTTCATTTTTGCTAACAGTGGTCTCTCCCATGTACTGTAAATAAAAAAATTCACATAGCTTTGAAAACAGAGCACCCCGATATTCTTAACCATGAAATTCATTAAGGAAAAAAAAAACTTAAAAACCCCAAAATAAATTATATACGAACCAAGAGCTGGTACTGGATCGACCCCGGCAATGCTACGGCAGATGAAATTAAAAAGAAACTGCCCAATGTAGCTCCCAAACTTTGCAGATCCCTTGGCTGCAATATCTTTCTCAATCCCCAAACACAACTCTTCGAACACACGATCAAACTCACTCCCGAGCGTGTAAAAACTCTTGGCAAGCAAACTCATGCAAAATTTCTTTTTCCGGGAATGGGCTTCCTCCGAGGGATCCATATACACAGTGGTTCTGTGGCCACCAAAAAATTTGAGATCCGGCATGAAATATCCAGTGAGACAGTTCTTCTTCTCCACCTTGTTCAGATCAAACAGAGTAGAGAAACATTTTGCATCAAGCAGCATCACCACATTTGATTCCCCAACAATGGGGGGACCCGGAGGCATGTTCATCCTGATTACAGTACTTTCATATTTCTTGATCCTTTTCCTGAAAAACTCCGGAGCCCCATTCTTGAAATACTCAATTCTGTCCAGTATTGCCCCAATTTTGGGCAGACCCAGGCTTCCGGGAACCTCCTTTGCAACCGTATCAGCCATGGCTGTAGCATCCAAATCAAAATTCAGTTCTGAAATTTTTTTGGTCAAGAAAAACTTGCAAGACTATTAGAAAAAGCTGCGTCCAACTTAGAATCCGTGAAGTTGTAATTTAAATAGCCCAGATACAATTATATCAACGGAGAGAATCGATCTAACTCAACAATACTTCTGAGTTCTGACTACAGCCGTCTACGTGCAAAGTTCAAAGCTTTCAATAAATCAGATAACTACTATGACACGTTTGTGTATCTGGAGGGTTTATTTTTAATTTCTCGTGATTCTGCTTCACCAAATAACGTTGACCATACACGTGCACCAAAGACACGAGAAAAATGCTTGTGCTCTTCCAATTGAAATTTTAATACGTCCGTGCACTGTCTGCGGTATCGGTTACAAGTAACACTACAAAGAACATGATATCTTACCAGAGTCTTCATCAACTTGCAAGGAATTTGTATTTGATTATCAAAACCATTGATATACTGAATTGACTTCAAATAAAACTGTTATTTTTATTACATCCTCGATATTTAGGCCTTTCAATCTATTGATTAATTCAGTTTTTTACTCCACAATCATCAACATAATGATACGAAACAATTTATTTGTTACTGGAAATTCGAAACAAGAAAAGCTGGGGCAATACTTAAAACAATTGTTGCAAATGAATTAATCCTGTTTGCAAGCGGCACCATTTATTTTGTGTGAATCAACACGTGAAAAATTAATCATGAATGTCCTTACTGTCATTAATATTGAGGTGATTGAGCTTTAATGTTGGAAAGTGACAGGACAGTATGGTTGATCTGATCCTCAATTGACAAATTGTCAGGTCAAGTTCTATCGATTGCAGCACATTTAAGTTAGCCATTCAAGCCGCCTCTCCGAAGACAAGGCATACCGATATTTTTTCTCGCTTTGATCAACCTTCTCTCATTTCAATTAATCTGGGACCACGTCCATATAATGCTTACACATCATCAAAACAAGGTAAAGAGCTTTCATTTGCAGAGATCCTCCATGAGAGAGCAGACAAAACAGATTTTTTAAAAAAATAAAATCGTTAATCAACGGTGGTATCCCCACTGCCTAAGGTCTGTGCAAGACTTTAAATGGGTTTGATCCCACCGCCTAAGGTCTGTGCAAGACTTTAAATGTGTGAAACCCACTGCCGAAGGTCTGTGCAAGACTTTAAATCTATGCAGCAAAAGAATCTGATTCCTGAAGTCAAGAATCGAGGATTTGTGATTTTGAACGTGTTTGGGTATGTGTGCCTCAAGAAAAAATAGGGCCTCAAGAAAAAATAGGGCCGTAGATGGGGACGTGATAGAAAAAATTTAAATATATTAATTTTTTTAAAATTAAATCTCATATATCATAAATAAACATTGTAGAATATAAAACAAGTACAATGTAAATCCAAAATATTGTTAATGCTTAATTTGACAAAAGATTGCAATATCACCATTACACTAAAGCAAGAAAATTTGCAAAGGTATGGAGGGCATCGAAAGCCATAATCTACCTAAACATATAATTTTTGCAACAACCAAAATGACAGCAATAAAATGAAACTCTTTTGTTACTCAATCCAATCTTTTTAAAACTGAAATTAAGCCTCAAGCCTCAACCAAATTCATAACAAATCAATCTCCTAATACTTTTGTTCAATAGCTGACATGTGAGTAGTGCCATAGGGTCATGTTGAAGACAACCACATTATAAGAAGATACAACTTAACGAAACTAGGCACAGCCGAGTAACTCACATCACCTATGGTGATTGAAAACCTTTGGAACAAGGGGGAATTGACACTAGTCATGATGATGAAGGGGAAAGTAAAAACAGAGTGCCATGAGCTTACATATGACCATTGGCCATGTGCTGGTGGGCTTGGTTGGCCCATAAGCAAACAGATTTAAAAAAAAAAAAGTTGAACAAGCATCCATCCGTCATGATGTTCATGACTCGTGACCCAGGACGACGATGACCCTCTTTTGTTTTTTCCTGTTTTTCAGCAGAGATATGAGAAAAAGAAGCAAGAACAGCCATGAGCAATAAACACGCGTGAATGCGTGAGTCTTGGCGGAACCTTTAACGCTCCCAAAGGCCAATCCATGCAAATGCAATGTTTACCTCGCAGGCCCGTTCCAAGCTTGATTTCCGTATGACCCAAACTTGGCCCTTCGGCCTTCGGTTACCAAAGTAGCTCTTTTGTGATTTCCCTGTGTTTGTTTATTCATTCGGACTCCCTGTTTTCTGTATTCTGTGTTATGCCGATGCCATGAGTCTTGATTGCTTGCTGGCCACTTAACAATGTTAAGTAGTTTCTGGGAAGATTCAGAAGAAGGCAGACATCGAGAAGAAGGCAATAATAATAATACGAGGCAAGGCAAGGCGACCATTTCAATGTATATGTACAGAAATTTCATTGTGAAATTATGAAATACGTACCCATTGCGAATTTAATGCGCTTCTGTCCGCGCGCCGAAATCCAAAGCGAACAGTTCGTGAAAATTTATCTGGAATCAGGAATCTTCGGCGCATAGCTTTAAATGTACTTGACTCACATCCCACTCATTCAAAAAACAATATTTTACCATCATTTGGAATGATGTGTCTTAGAAACAGCAGCCATAATCTTTCAAAACTGATTCAATTATGGTATGAACCATAGTTTCCTAAGTCGCGATCATCGATTTAATTATTAGTTGCCAGGTCAGAAATTTTGCCGACCAAGCATGACTTTTATAAAAAACCACCTTTATGTTTAAAAAGATTTAGGTATCATTTTTTTATTTTTAAATACAACTTTGACTTGTGGATTTAACTTTAGGTATCATTTTTGCAACTTTTAAATATAACTATGCCTAACTTGCCAATTTATCTTAATTTTGTAAAACATGAAGATTGAACATATTTCCTATGTAAATACTAGTATGATGATTTGAAAAATGAGAAACATACAAACCGTATTGGAAAATATATGGTTGGTCCACTTGAATAATATCAACTTCACTATGAAACCTTACCTTCAAATTGGAGTGATCCTCTACCATTCCATAATTGACCAATCCTATATACATTGTTTCATGACTTAAACATTAACATCATGTCTTGTCTTCTATCTTTGGTTTCTTTGGTTAAAGTCAAGGATTGGTGCAATAAGAACCAACGTTTAAAGATATTTGGCAGCCTCATGCATGTTTCAATCTCAATCACAAGGAAGAAAGAGAGAGTTTGGTGTAGTTTGGAAAGATAGAAAGAGTTGTGTGTAGTTTTTGTAAATTAAAATTGCCTAATACTTGGAAGAACAATTAAGGGTAAGAATTATAAGAAATAATAATATTTTGATCAAATATAAGTCAATAAACTTAATGCTTCTTTCCAATTGACCATTCCAATACATCTTAAACAATAAATCAGGAATAATGATGGATCTTCAAAATAAATTTATTTTCAATGGATTATTTCATAAGGGTTTTTCTAAACAAAGGTTTGTCCAAGTTAACAAAGTTTCCAAACTCTATAATCCAAATTAAGAATAAAATTGATTATGTCTAATGATTCTAATCATACCCAAAAATTGACTAAGGATTATGAACCATTAGAATATTTGGGTAATCTTAAATTGTCTTATGATTGTAGATGCCAACAGAGAGACCTGAAGTTGGAGGAACATCACAACCAAGGGAGAAGAGACCTAGAGGAAGAGGAAATTGATGAAGCGTTGAACAAACTCTTCTTGTGGAGTAAGAGGCACACTCCTATAGTATGCATCAGCTCACATGTGCGATAGGGCAATCTACGTAGGCAAAAGATGATGTGTTGCCAACTCCAAAACAAGGACAATGCCTATCAATCTCCAACGAGTGTCTTTAGGCGATTCAAGAAAAATCCATCATGTCCACAATAATAGTGGAACTTAATTTTGGATCATTCATAGAGTTCACACCTATAGAGGTCTGTGAACAACTACAAATCTCTCCATTAGGACCCACTATCTCTAGCAATGGTAAATAGTGCTTGGGAGAAGTCTACCAATTTTGGCAAAATAAGTAAAATGATGCTACAGTGAAGATCAAGGGAGTAACTATGTCCTATTCAGTTAAAGTAATCACAAGGGCATTGAATTTACCAAATGTCAAAGTCAATATTACTCAAATATCTATAAGGTCTAACATAGATGCATAAAACTTCTGGTTGCAAAGGGCATATGAAACCTATTACTGAAAAGATCTATCAAGATTGGAACATACCACATTTTCCTAACAAAGAGACTCAACCAAATTTTCACCTATGTTACTAGAGGAAGCACTATCTTGATAGGGAAATTCTAAGCTAACATAGCTCATCTCTTGCTCCTGGAGACATAAAAAAGGTTTAAAGAGAAGAAGATGGGAAAACCTACTTTTCCATTTCCTTGTTTTATTAAAATGTTATGTAGACAAGCAGGAATTTTAAGCTACACTAATGATGTTCTTCACAAGGCCCAAAATGCATCATATGCTAAAATTTTCAAGCGAGTTCCACCCAAGAATGATCAACTAGAGAAACCAATAGGCACTGAGGCTATAGCAGGATCAATACTAGCAACAAACATTCTAGCCATAGGAATAGAACAAGCATGACCTAGTGGGTCAACCCCAGTTGTAGAAAGAGTAGGACCAAGTGCTCCACCAACACAACAAAACTATAAACCTTCAATGAGCCACCTATAGTAGATATTAAAAATAGTAATTTGGGATAGCATGGAAGTCTCAAGCATGTATAAAGTCAAACATAATCCCAAAAAACCTATTGTATCTAGAGGATTCGCAAGTGGTCAAGTATCCTTACAGGCAAGAGACAATGATGACTATCACAACATATTTTAGGAAATGCTACATCATTTTAGGTGATGTTAGAAACTAGAGAAGGTGTCACTGTGGTGATTATGCAACACCAAGATGTATCCAAAGCAACTAAAGTTATAACTAATCGTATCAAAGAATCATTCAACATTCCCATTATTCCATTGACAAATATTACTAGAGCCAAAGATGTAGAAATCTCAACTAGAATATCAATAATCCTTGCAAAACATGAAGATGCATTAGAGAGACTACTACAGACAGGATAACTTATGCAGAATCTTTTTAACATCCCTAGTGATATCACTACAATATAGTTTGAGTTAATATCTACCAAAGGCAACAACATGTACTAAGTAAAGTGTAGAGATTACAAGAAGAATTAGTTGCATTAAGAATAGAAAGATGACCCTACATGGCATATTGCACCTAACAAGTTAGCACTATTTAAAGATGAACAGATTAGTCAACAAATGACCAAAAAAAAATACATGGAGAAGGAGAATGTAGTGTGGAATGACTCACTAGCAGATGTCGAAATGTATGCACTTGTTAAGGCCATTGTTGCATTAGAAGAAGAAAATAAGAACATTGCTGTAAAAAATTTAAGATTAACAAATATTAAAAAGCAAAAGAACATACTAGAAGAAAGCATTCATTAGCTTAGAGAGTAATTCTCTAGAGTCAACGTTGATGTTAGACAACTAACCCTTGAGAATAAGATCCTATTAATGAAAGAAATAGATGCAGTTTGACAAAATTTAGTTATTGAAATTAGCGCACAATAGAATACGTTCAAGAAGCATAAAAGGTTCAAAGAGCATTTCAATGATCAAGTAGACATTTATACATAAAACAATGAGAAGGAAATCTAGATGTTCAAAGCTAAGATCAGTTCTATCACCCAACAAACACTTGATTGACAACCCATATTAAATACTCTTGCCCATATTCATTAAGCCAAAATAAAGAATAAAGACCTTTAGATTGAGGACCTAACAAAATACAAGCAATTAGTAAATCTCTACTATCCTAACTTAACCATGTTAATAGTAGGTAGGTCAAGAACAAAATTGGTGTAGCAAGTGGCTACAATATACTCTATAAATGTAAAAGTATTTGTAGACAAGAAAGATACACAACAAAAGCTTCACATTGTAAACTATGGGCTCCAAGTAGTTAAATCCAACTACCAAGGATAGAAAGATGTTGCAGCAAACCTAGCCAAGCGAATGACTAGTTGCCAAGAACTACAAAAGATGGCCATATCTTTTGAAGTAGAAATCACATAGATTTTACTATGGTATGTCGAGGCCAAGAAAATGTTTCCATAGCCACCATGTCCTTGGGAAGTATCAACTCCCGCAAATATTGTTGAATTTGCATGAATGATGCATAATCCCAAAATAAAGGAAGAAAAACTTAGAACACTATTGAACATATACTAGTTTCAAATGCTAGATGATAAGGAAAGAGATTAATGGAGGAGTCCCCACCACTTGGAACATAACAAATCTATACCAACTTTTGTTTTGTTTTATTTTTTCATATATCAATTATGTATGGCATAATCATTTTGTAACATCAGTCAAAAAAAGATGCAGCATTCAGAGTAGAGTAAGTCAGGTAAATATGTGTCATGATGTTGAAGTTCATGTAATCCCACAACTTTGTAAGAAACTCTATTCTCTTTATGTTTTAACGTAAGGATGATTTTTTGATGAGTCATGAGGATATGACAAAACATTATTGTAAAGGACTATTATATTATATCTATGATACCATAGATTCAATATCGTACCCTAATATACATTATCATAGATACAATGTAGTGGACCATGGTCATGCCTATAAATATGAGTCAACCATCATGTCAAAACTAAGTTTTTGTCCAATACTCAGCAAAATTCTTACAGTTTGTATTCTTCAAGTTAGATTTAGTGTGAATGCCAACAGTGCGATGAATTATAGTTGTACAAAATTTTTATTTAAGTGTATTGTTCCTCAACGTAATTCATGATAGTAATAAAGATTGAAATTGCTCTTCATAATTGTGGCATATCACTTAGAATAGATTTACTTTTTCATGATGTTTACTTTTAGTAGAACATTTAGATTTCTTAAGTCATTTACAATTCTAATGTTTATTAGTAAGGTGAAATGAGTACAATTAGTTTCGATTGTAAAGTGTAATTGTTTGGTGACCCAATACTAACTTTACTTGATTCACTTGGTAGTAAAGTTACTTGATAATCCTAGTAACAGTTACATCAACCTAGGACATGTATAGAAAACCAAGAATGGATATTTATCACCATATGATAGAATAAATTTATATTTCATTGTATTTAGAAATAGAATTTATATTCATGATTACCGTGTTTACACTTAACATTTTTAAAGGGCCAACAACATCAATTTATCATAAAACTCACTAAGAGTTAAACCATTCCTTTTTTTACCTCGCTAACTCTAAGTGGGAAGACAATAATCATGAACTTACTATCAGCTCACTAGTATACTTATATTGTCCATCCACAAATTACGATATAGTCATGCATGAATGCTTATGACTTGTATGGTTAAGTGTTGGAATACCCTACCACTCATCAAATGTGCTTAGAACTTCTAAATTTTCAAGCATCTTGATAACTTACTTTGAATGAAATATTATAGGCCTTAGAAAAATCTACAAAGTAGATAAAAATTTTATTCTATGAACCTTTTGCTCTATCAATAAGATATTTTAAAGTGATGTAATGATCTATAGTAGAATGTTGTCACTTAAATCCTAACTAGGAAATTGTATGCATCTTATTTTCTTTAGCCCATCTTCTAAGAATAGATTCAAGAATAGTGCCTAGAAGCTTAGCAAAAATATTGATAATTACAATCAATATATAATTATTTAAATCTTTGTTGTCTCCTTTTTCAAAAAGTATAACTACTTTATTAATGAACTATTTCTTTTCCAAACCCACTTGCACAACCAAATTTAACTTCTTCCAATAGCATTCCATACCAATGACCCTCTCCATTTAAACAATCCTTCATATAAGTTAATTATAGCAGTAGCTTTTCCTAATGCTAATTTTTATCCTCTACAGTATGTAATTTAAGAAAATAAATAATGCATGACCATTGTTATAAAAGTCCTCTATTTTATCATCACTATGAAACAAAGTTTGATAAAAACTTTAAAGATCATTAAGAGAAAAATCATAGTTTATTCTTCTCTTACTTTGAGATGAATGCTAAAAAAATTTGGAAATTTTCTTTATCATTTTTAATAAAATTTTCTATTTATGTCTAATCAATTCTCTGTTCTTCGCACAAATCGAATTTTTATATGAATTGATAATCTTGAATGACTTTTGAGTCTTCAATAAAATTCCAGTTGTCTTACATTCTTCATTAAATTAATATTTGTTATCTGTATTTTTTCCTTTCAAAATATTTAGAGTAATTATAATTAGCATTTTTGTAAGACTTGCACTTGAATTCCAAACCTTTTGAATTTCATTTGAAAATTCTTCTTCATTTTTGTAGTTAATAGAAGTGATTTCCTCCTAGAAACTCTAGTATGTTATGAATGTGCTAATAAAATGAGGTATAAAGGATGATGGTAGGGTTCAATTATTTCTTCATCTACTTCAAAACATTTGATGTTGCTAACATTATTTGGATTAAAAAGAAGAAAATCAATATTGAAACCACCTAATTTTAGATATTTGTTAATGTCATTTAGAGCTAATAGATTTAATCCTTGTCCCTAATCTAACAAATATTTTCCTATCTGATTAAATTATCTATCTTTATAGCACCAATTCAATTATGCACTTTTCCCATATTCTAAACTAATTCTAGCATTAAATTCATCACATATGTAAATTCTTCCTTTTTGAGCAAAACTAAAGATATCCATGCTAAGGGATTGGAAAGAAAAGTCCTATGATAAACATTCTCATTCATAGAGAGTAGCTTCTCTATGTGCAAATTAGTAAAAAGCTAAAAATAAAAAATATTTTTGTTGTCATATATGTAGCAAAATATAATAACTATATTTATATACCTTTTCTATTTGAACTCTCTTATGAATAGAATTTCGAATCAAAACAACTAAACCTCCAAATAATCTTTTAGAATCCACATTTCTTTTATAAGGAAAAGATTAGAATAGAAACCTCCAAAGTATTCAATTTTCCATGTCTTAGGAATACTAACTATGTCATATTTATTAAAGAAAGATATATTAGATCATACCTTCACTTTATTTGCTATTAATCCATCAATGTTGAAATCCACAATTAAAATATTTTATATCTTCTTTGTGAAATATTTTGAATACTTAGTTTTGATAATTGTTGCATTACTTCTTGTATTCAAAAATGCTATAAAACATTCTACTCTCACTTCCTTCTCTTTCATCTATTCTACAAATCTTTTCGCAAGTTCCTTGATGAAGCGCTATATAGTCGATGCATCGACTAGGCCGCGTATACAGGAACGCGTCGATGCGGGCCCGTCGACATAGCCTTCCTGCGTTGACGTGGCCCCGTTTATGCAGCTGCTTATCTCGGGCTATAAATAAGAGGTCCTTCCGCCTCATTGAGACATCTTTCAATTAGTTGTAGAGAAGCCCTTGCATTTTGTTTCCGTAGGAGTTAGATTATTTTCCCAAGTGCATGGCCGCAGTGTGATGCTTGTAATTGTACAGAACCTTTCTTTGAGTGTCATGTACTTGGACACGCACATGATCGGCAATAAAGATTAAGATTACTTCATCATTGCAACATTCACTTAGTTTAATTATTTAATAGTTATTGTTATTTATTATTTTCTTAGTTAATATTTCTTTATCATCATTTACTATTCCTGTTGTTAAATGCAAAATGAGTACAACTTAATCACGAGCATTTAAGTATGACTACTTGGTAACCTAGTAGTGTACCCAGGATCTACGCTTGGTAATCCCAATAGTAGTTGTGCACGAGGTCCAAGATGTATACGGATGATTAAGGAACAAATGCTCATAGCACTTAGGCTAGCTTAGACTCATTTCCTATTGCTCATTAGTTTAATTAAGATTATTTTCCATTGTCTCTAGGAGTAGCACTAGTGTAGGATCACATCATATGCCTCACTCTAGACTAAACCATACGTGACAAAGAAAATACTACTCCAAGTGGAAAGACAGCGAACTGCGATCAACGTGTAATGATCTAGATACCACAAATAGCCTATCCACGGAGTTTGACCAGATCATGCGTGAATGCTCGTATTCGTATGGTTGAGTGTAGGGGTACCTCGCCACTCATCATTGGCATCGTTGTCGAGGACAGTGCTAGTTATCTAGATTAGTTACATCATACAAGATCGCTGTAACAAAGCCTTAACGATATATCTTTCAGAATAATAATAATAATTATTGTAATTAAATCACACACAAATTTACAACCATGTCTCTCCTACAAGACTATAATAATGCCACATCTAGTGAGGCAATTCATTGGAGAACCAACAAATATTATGCCAATGAAGATTGGAGTACGCAACTCGAGGTGGGGATCTCCTATAAACATAAACAAAGACAACATCATTCCAATGCATGAAAGCATAAATTACTCGATGATGATGAACCCCTACTAGCCACTACAAGCTTAACAGAAATACAAGAGGCTGTTCGAATAGCCCGTAGGCATCGTAAGGAAATTTTTCTACCCATGCTTGATTTAAAAAGCTTTTCCATGTTTTCAGAAGGCTATGATTCAGATCCACAACAACATTTACAAGCTTTCTACGATGCCTGTACATGGAACAATATTGATAATGGGTGGCAAAAACTTAAGCTCTTTCCTCTGACACTCGTGGGGCAAGAAAAGCTATGGTATAGGTTGTTAAAACCCAAAAAAATTCAACGTTGGTCGACAATGGTAGAACTTTTTAACAAAAGATATTAAACCTATGCGAGAGTGTCAACCTTGAGGAGACAAATCCAAGAATGGAAACAAGCACAACATAAACCCTTGGACATGGCCTTAGAAAGATATTATGCATTGTTAAACAACTGCCCAGGCCATGGGTTCTCTGAGGAGAGGCTAATGTACCATATCATAGATGGGCTCTGTAATGAAACAAGGGAGACCCTAGGGATGTACGCCCAAGGTTAACTATATGAGCTATGAACCCATCAACTCCAAGAGCTTATTAAGNGATCAATAAGATGATGGACTGGGTACATGAAAGATGTGGAGAATATGCCAACATTATTAGAGGACGAACTATGCCAAATCGAGAAATAGGACAGGACAACATGCGACAATTAGAAAGAAGGGTTGAAGAGAATAAGGATAAGAACTCAACTGCCAATCATACGTATCAATGTAATATTTGCTTATATGATCATCCCAACGGTCAATGTCCAATCTTTTCACATTTACATGAGCATTGGGGAGGAATGTTACATCTAGAGTTCGTACAAAAATACTGTGTCCAACCATGGTGGCAAAAACCTTAGTCGTGGGGGAGGCCACCGCAAACTGGACCATACCCTTCGTATGTCCCAACACCAAATGCTTATTATGTTTAACACCCTGTTTCTCTAGCAAGATTAGCATCCTCTACCTCACCTCATCGTTATCATTCTCTCGAGTACTATCCACCCATGTCCTCTCCAACAAGATCACCAACTCATGTGCCTTACAGTTCTCGTCAACCTCAATATTCTCATGCTTCACCCCCTTCTACATCACCACCAGCTATGCCAGAAAATTTTACACCTCAACACCAATCGGCAAACGTTACTTGTGTTGCTACTATCAACAGTAGTGGGGGTCCTTCACAACATCGAAGGCATCCCTTCTTTAGACGTGACCGTCGAAAGGGACACCACAGTTCATAAACCACTACATCCACCAACGTAGCACAAATCCAACATTGTGGTGCCTCTTCCTCTTCAAACCCAACACTACATGTTATCTTATCAAGGCCACCACTCAATACTCCAACAACCATGGGGCCCAATGAACATTGCCACATGGGGAGACATGTTGATCCTTGCATACCATCTTATGGCCACAAGTACCATAGTGGGTCAACTCCTTATAAATTAACCACATCTTATAACTTGTCCCACTATGTCAACCTTAATCAAGTGTGTGAACCCTAATGGGGTAAGTATGACTGAGTTCCAATACTTCCAACATGCAAGGATCCTAACCTTCTAGTTATTAATTCTAGCCATGCTCAACCGTTTAGTTATGAGGGGCACCCTCCATTCTAACAACATAGAATTAATAAATGTTTTGTTGTTTCTTTAATTTTTCAACTTTTTGTTTTCTAGTTTTTCACCTTTTAATTTATTGTTTTATCTTTTTATCTTTTTATCTTTTTGTAAGTAATCTCATCTATGAAGAAAACACTCATGTGGATCATTCGTTGAGGTGTGTTCGATCTTATCGAGTCTCGACAATCAATTATTTGGACAGTAAGCCCATTGCACCCACTCATCCATTCTACGACAAGAGGTTCTATTCGAGGGTACAGTGATATTCTTGACATTCTTGAAACCTAAAATTAATTTTATGTTCATTATGCCCAGAGTGAAAAATGATGGACCAAGAGGAAATGATTAGGGTGTGACATCAAGGGGACTTGCGGATTCTCTTTGGTGATGTCTGTGGGAGTTATCATGCAACGTGGTTGTACTAAGATCCTTGTAGATCTAACGAAAAATGGGAGTAAGAGTAATCAAAAGGGCACTCAAGAATCCAATGTTGTTCTAGGGGGTCCCACTAGAAACACATGCATCCATGCCTGATGGTTGGTGGCTTCTGTGGATTTAGTATTCAAAAAAAAAAGACAAAAAGAAAAGAAGAAAAACAAAGTTCCACACAAACAAAAATCACTCCTCCCTTGAAAAAAATGCCAAGTGATCGTACACCTTGTTGTTTTGGTACTCTCGCAGTTGTTCATCATGGGATGAAACAATGCCATGTCACTAATTAGAAGAATGGACTTGGTACTAATCTCGGAACAACGGGTTAATGACACATTAATCATGCTTTATACGTAGGATTCATTGTGCCCTAAGTCATTTACCTCATGTTCCAATCTCCACAATCTCTTCTCTAATTCATTCCATCTTGTTGTTCATGTATTTGTGACTCGTGTCTTGTATGGCATTGAATTCATACCTCATCACAGTGGTATCAACATGTGTGTGTTTTGTTGCATTGGTATAGATTACATTTAACCCTTCTAATGCCTACGGACATCTTAAGGTGTGGTTACGCAAGGGCATATAGGTTGGAACTTGCTTTGGGGAGGACCCACTTGCGTGAATTTTGTAATTTGTACTTGTTGCACACCACCACATCATCTTATACCCTCTAAGTATTTCATTGCCAAATTTATTCTTTCCTTTGTCATCATTTTATCAAACGTCCCTTAAAACTAGGTCTGACATTAAACTTTTAGGGCAACTTCCTTGAAAAATTTCTAACTCTAGAATCACACTAAGTAAAGAATGCAACAATTATTAATGACAATGAGTAAGGTATGAAATCATTGAACTTTTCTCAATAACCTTACTAACAATTGATCTTTGTGTGATTATAGATGGCCCCTAAAAGAAGACAACAAGGAGGACCTTCTTAAGGTGCAACCGAACAACCTGGGGGTAGTAGAGGCCAAGGACCTCATGCAGAGCAGAAGGCAATCATTCAGCATCCATCATGAAACTCCTGTTACTGAATAATCTATCCAAGCAAAGGGAGGAGAGGTTAGGGCCCAAGCCTATGAAAAGGAATGACGGCTATTTGTGGCATGGCATGTCAAGGCCAATCAAGTGTTCCCGTAGCTACCGCGTCCATGAAAAGTGCCAACTCCATCAAACATTGGAACATCAGTATGGATGGCTCATAATCTTCAAATAGAAGAGGAGAAAAATCACGTGCTTCTTCAATGGTATCAATCTCAGAAGCCTGATCCATAGGTCAAAGGAAAGGCACCCATGGAGGAGCCACCACTACGGGAACCCCATGAGTTCCACAAGTTTTATCTTTTATCTCTATGTCCAAATTTTGTTAATGCTCCACTGTGACATGAATAAATTTCTAGTCAGTCAATAATCCCATACCTATCCACTGTGTATTCAATTGAGCTTGTTCCTCACTTTCTTTGACTCGAGGATGGGTTTTTACTCAATCATGGGGGTACAATAAAGTGCTATATAGTCGATGCGTCAACTAGGCCATGTATACGTGGCAGTGTCGACGTGGACCTGTAGACATAGCCTTCCTGCATCGATGTGGCCCCATTTATGTAGCCACCTATCCAGCTTATAAATAAGAGGGCCTTCTACCTCATTGAGGCATCTTTTAGTTAGTTGTAGCAAAGCCCTTGCATTTTGTTTCCGTAGGAGTTAGATTATTTTCCCAAGTGCATGCCCATAGTGTGATACTTGTAATTGTACGGAACCTTTATTCAAGTGTGATGTACTTGAACATGCACATGATCAACAATAAAGATCGAGATTACTTCATCATTGCAGCATTCACTTAGTTTAATTATTTAATTGTTATTGTTATTTAGTACTTTCGTAGTTAATATCTCTTCACCCTAAACTCCTTAAATGCAGAATGAGTATGACTTAATCACGAGCATTTANTAGTTTAATTAAGATTATTTTCCATTGTCTCTAGGAGTAACACTAGTGTAGGATCACATTATACACCTCACTCTGGACTAAACCATACGTGACAAAGCAAATACTAGTCCAGGGGGGAAGATAGCGAACTGGGATCAACGTGTAATGACCTAGATACCACAACTAGCTTGTCGATGGAGTTCGACCAGATCGTGTGTGAACGCTCATATTCATATGGTTGAGTGTAGGGGTACCTCGCCACTCATCATTCCTTATTAGTGAGATCTTCATTACTCTAAGTTTTATAAGCATTTAAGTGAAAGTGATCTTTCAAAACTTTGAATATATCATTTGTATCATAAAATTTAATAGCAATATATGTAGGTTACCATTTTTAGGCCTAGAATGAATTACTTCCTTTATATTAGATGATTCAATATGCATTATGTTTTTTTATCATGGCTATCACTTCTTGAACTAGGTTTTTATTTTTATTTTCTTCTATCCCAAAAAAAAAGAAGATTACATACTTTGTTCTTCCATTCTTTTTCTTCATTAAGAAGTTCATATATTACCAAATCCATGTAATTTTTTTTTATCAATTTTCTTAAGGTACTTCTTTGTTAGATCTGCTTTAATAATAGCTTCCAATGTAGTAACTTTTTCTTTCATGTAGTCTTTTCTTTGGTGATTTCTTTTAGCTGATCATCATTTTGATTTACCTTATTCTTGGCTTTCCCATTAATAAAATTAACTTGAAATGTAGTAATCTTTGGATACATCTCCTATAGTGATAAATCATTAATTTTTTCTTAGTATTTCATCATACATCACAGCTCCTATTACTTTGCTTTCATATTTTGCATTCTAAACTTGAATCATTTTAGGGCTTTATTATCTAGATTTCATTTCAATGTCTTGAAATCAGAGTGGCAATTTGCATTCTCACATATATCTAATCCTTGAAAACCTTCTTCTCAATTTTAAATTTTTTTAAACAAAGTTTTATTTTTCTAATCTCCTCCCCCTCTTTTCTTTCCAAATTATGTTTATCGTAACTACAACTAGATGACTATATGTACCCCCTTATTTCTTTAATGGTATACCCTATTTTTTATTCTTTAATTTAATTTTATTTTTAGAGTCTAACAACCTTTCCAACTTATAATACTTTCATAGAACTTAACGTAAACCTTTTATAGCTAAGTTTATAAGCAATGAGAGTTCCTAATGCCCAACCATAGAAGGCACACAAGTGTAAACATGTAACTAAATCATATTGCATGGATGGAATAATATGGACTCTATTTAGTTAATATGAGGCTTGTTGTCCATTGTCTTCTTATTGAAGATAGTGGTAATCAAAGTGTATGGTATAAATTGCAATAAGGTATAGGATGTAATGATATTATTGAGCTCCTAATTAGTAAAAATAGAACATTATAAAATGAATAGTAATTTTAATTAAATAATATAATGAAAAGTATTTATGAGCTAGCCTAATGACAATAAGCATCCAATCCTAATCTTTCATTCATGTCTTGAACTCATACATTTATTACTAAGATTACCAAGTAAACCATTATTAGATGAACCAAGTGATATTACCACGAGGTTATCAAACAACTATGATTAGCACTTGAGATTAGTCGTACTTACTTTTCCAAATACTAACATACATAAAAAATGTAAATGATGATTAAAATGTAAAGTGCATATGAAACATAAATAAATGTTATGTGAGATACTAAAATGATCATAAATAGTCTTAATATTTTTGTTATCCATGAAGCATGTCTAGGTATAGTTTACTCAAATAAGGATGTCATAACACTACTTAAGGTCACAATGCAATATCTTTTCAATCTTGCCTATAATATTATATATAGACTTTTGCATTGAAAAATTCTATCTTTGAACCATCTCTTCCATAGATTCTTCCTCTTATGTCTTTCAAACTTAAAAATCTCTTTTGCAAAGAGATGGATCCATGTTACACTCTTTTATACCTTCACTCTTTCTTAGTTATCCTTCTTTCTTAGCCACTAAATCAAGTAAGCTCTCTATATTATGAGTTTTCATTTTTAAAAATTTTCCCTAGGCATATACCTCATGAGTCTCTTTCTTATTTTATTTATTAATCGATTAATTATGTATCTGAGTTTTTCCTTCTAAGAAAGACTATGCCCTAAGCATTTATGCAAAGTTGAATAATATCTACGCATGGCTATGTTAAGAGATATATTATTCCTTTGTTTCCATCCTTGGATTTATTTTCTCAAATTTGACACTCTAAAATAAGTCAAGTACTTATCATTAAAAAGTTCTAACATCATGCTCCATTTGTTACTAGAGACTACATATAAAGATTGATACAAATGTTTTGCTTCTTTGATCAATATCCTGCAAAATAACTTAAGTTTCTACTAATCATTATTAATATTTTGGAGCACATAAGCATCATTGAGGGCCTATAGATGATGTTGTGGGTTAACATTATAATATCCATCACAATTCAAAATAATTTTCATATCAAGGTGCTTAATGCAACTATTCCTTTAATGCCTTGTCAAAATATAGATAGTATCTTTAATGTTGATCATGGTTTTACATCATCCTTGAATTCATCATAATATCTATCATAGTAGTAATGGTCTCCTAAATGTTCTTCATTATTCCTTCTCCTATGCCTTCTTTTCCTTCTCTATCTTTATTTTTATCTTCATCATGATGTCTATCTCTTCCTTTCTATGTATCGTGATCTCTTCTTTTGTCCTTTTCATGCATTCTATCTTGATACCTTCATGGAGTCCTATCACCATTTTTACATTTGTCTTTGTTAGAATCTGTTGATGAGTGTAATGAAGAGGATGAAGGACTTGGAGAGTGGTATTACCTTACTCTCCTTCTATTGCCCATTGATTCTTCCTTTCTAAATCTGTTGGAGGTTCTAGGTCTTGAATCCCTCCTTGTTTTGGGGTCTATCCCATCCCTTCTAGAAATTTCTACTAAGGGTGAATGCAATTCCTGTTGCATCAGATCTTCAATGTATAAGAAAGGTAATTGCGAATTGGATCAATGATGGTAGGAATTTTCAATTTTATATTCCACATCTTCCTTTTCTAATGGGAGTTTCACTTGGAATGCATGGTTACCCTTCTCTTGTTCATACTTAGCTTTCATAATGATGTCTCTTTTAGCTTGGGCTTTAATTGGCTAATAAGGTCTAGTTATGTTCTTGGTTACTTAATAACCTTCATGTACGTGATCAAGACCAAATATTAGTAGAGCAGCCTAGATCATAAATGAAATTGATCAATCTAGTGGTAATACAATGTTTCCTTGTAAATATCTCCATTAGTATTATTCATCTTAATAAAAAGTGAAATTGAAATCTAAATATTATGGATCAATATGAGCATAGGATATCCTTATTTGCATTAGCCCATTGTAATTTTCTTCATTATAAATTCTAGCATTATTTTTTATTAATCTCATTATAGGTATAGAAGCCACTTTATGTGTTATAACCATGTTTAATTAATTAACACCTAAATGTGTATTTGAAAATGTTATGCCTTTTAGAATGTGGATCGTAAAATGCTAGTACAAAGAATTTGTATAATATTAACTAACTAGAATATTGATACCATCCCCAACAACAATGCCAATGATGAATAACAAGAGTTCCCAGCACCCAACCATACAAGTCATACAAATGTACATTCATGACAAAATCATAATTCATGGATGGGATAATATGGATTCTAGCTAGTTAATATGAGGCTTATTAATTGCTTTTCTCTTACTAGAGTTAGTGACAATCAATGTATATGATTTAACTTGTAGTCAAATATAAGATGTACTAATATTATTTGGCTTTGAAGTAGTATGAATAGAACATTGTAAAATGAATAGTAATTTTAATCAACTAAAAGAAAGTGCGAAGCATATCTAATCTAGCCTAATGGTAATAAGCATCCATTCCTAATCTTTTGTTCACATCCTAAACTCATTCAATTGTTACTAAGATTATCAAATAAACTATTACTCAGTGAACCAAACAATATTACCATTGGATTACTGAATAATTATACTTAATGCTTGAGATTAGTTATACTTACTCCACCAAATGGTAACATACATTAGAAATGTAAATGATAATTAAAATGTAGAACATATATGAAAATTAAATCTATGTTATGTAAGATACTACAACGATCATAAGCAAACTTAATCTTTACTATTGTCCATGTGCATGTCTAGGTATACTTTACTTGAATAAAGATGTTGTACAACTACTTAAGATTACACTGCAAACACTTACAACTAACTTTAACTTTAAAAAATACTATGCAAGAATTTTAGTAAAGAGTGAACCAAAAGTTATTCTTTATTGTGATGAGTGGCTAGTATTTATAGATATGATCATACTCAAATATATTATTGTAATAACATCATAGGTGAAGATATAATATTGTAGCTATGATATCATTGATATGATATCCTAGGTGCTATATCACTTACAACTAAGANGTAAAAAATAACAACATAGAGAATTGAAGAAAAAAATAACTTTATAAAATCAAACCATAAAAATTAACTAAATAACAAAATACCTTTATTTGTNACTTTGGAGGGAGGGGTATCAAACCTAAAAAATGAATAATAATATTAAAAATTTTAGAGTACATTAGACCCTTAAAGAGTGAATCTAAAGAAAAAGCCCAATGATTTTAGGAATACCTTTTCAAGTTTTCATCCTTACAACCAATCTTGAAGAAATTTTCTCTAAGATAGGAAAAGGATTAGGCCTTGTCCATATTTAGAAGTGCCCTCATGGGTTTTTACTTCTTACTAAAGGTTTTCTTATAAAGAAAAGGAGAAAACTCTCTCTAAAGAAAAAAGAATACATTAATCAGAGACAAGGAACAAAGAGCAATAAAAGTTGAAAGCTTCACATTCTTAAGTCTTTAAAAAAATACATTAATGTTATAGAAAAAAAATTAATTATTTAATTGTCAAGGGGAGCTTTTTTGCTTGATGTTGTAGTTGAAAGTTGATATCTTTAAGAATTTGGTATTTGATATCTAAAGAGAGATCATAGTTGTGCTTTGAAGCTAAAAAGTAATTGCAAATTGAAGCTTCCAAATAGAGTAGGAAACAAGACATCGAAGATAATTCCAAATGCAAAGAAATGAAGTAGATAAAGTGAGTTGATCATCAACAATGACTTCATTGATGCTTGGTAGAAAATTATTATAAATTTTGGATATTCATTTTCAAGCATATTGAGCAATAGAACACTAAAAATAATATGAAAAAATGTGTCTTCCCTTATATAAAGAGGACATTGAGGAGAAATATTTATCATATGTTTAAGATAAGTGTTGTTACGAATACCTTGATAAATAAGACACCATAAAAATATGAATTTGAGGAAATGTAGAAGCTTTCCAAATATCTTTCATTTTTTTCATCCAAAAGAGGGATGATAATTGCATTTTTGATGCCTTATTGAATTTTTTATAAATAAAATCATGCTTTGTAATAATCTTATAAGAAACTTTCAAACTAAAAGAAAAAAGACATCTTCCATCATTTCACAAATATTCTCAAGATTAAAAATTATTTTTTCAAATTTTTTTCTCTTTCTATTCAAAAATATAGAGGCTAGAAATTTCATTTCAAGTAATCCATCTATCAAACATATGTAGAAAAAGAACTATAATCTAGATGCATTAGTAGGCAAGCTCCTTCATTAAAAGGAAGCCACCATAGATTATTTTGCTTAAGCATATCTTTTGAAACTATGATATGATTATAATTCTAATATTTACTAAGCTTACATCATATCTTTTAAATTTATTTCAAAATTACAGAACCAAGAATAGAAATGGCCTAAGGAAAAAGAAGATAATAAAGAAAGTTATTAGAAGACCAACTGTTATTATTCTTATGTTTTCCTTACATAAAAATTTTTCTTTAAAGAGCATTGAAACATCATCTTCATTAATGCAATTTGCTATCCATTTTACTAGAAGAAAAATACTCTGGTGATAATAATTAATGAGGCTAAGTCCTCCACCTTTTTTGCTACTAGTGTAAATATCCCTAGCAACTCTAGAAAAACCTTGTCTATGTTGCTTAATAAACTAAATAAACTAATGGATAATACAATTAATTCTGTCATTAGAAGTTTAGATGAAGCCCAACAACTAGAGTAATAAATATGAATTGATTAAAGTATTTTTTAATAACTAAAAATTTACTAATAAGGATGAGCTTTTTTTTCTTTCTATTTATCAAGCTTCTTTTCAATTTCATGAACCACATAATTCCCCAAGATAGTAAAATTAGACTAAAAAAAAGGTATTCCTAAAATTTAGAAGAAAAAATATTTTTTTAAAGATTTTCCAAGGCTTAAAATTAACCTTTTCATCAATATTGCCCATTACAATGAACAATAGATTCTTGTCAATTGATTTTAGAGCTAGATAACATGCAGTAGTCCTCTACTCTAACCAAAAGAGTATTTGATATATTGTAAAGAATTATTGATCATAAAAAAATAATCATCTATAAAGTGCATATTAAGTAATTTCATACCTTAATCATCAATTAAAATTTCCTTAATGATATTCCTTTGTCAATAATAATGTAGATTATGTGAGTGAAATCTATAGCAATAATAAAATAATAAAGAGCTAGAGAAAAACCTTGACGAATTGACCATTGAAGAAAAAAGGAAAAAGTTAATTCAAAATTTGTAGCAACTTGAACATTAACATTAGTGTGTAGGGTATAGACAAGTCAAATAAAAGAATCACTAAATCCTAATTTATAGAGACAAGAAATAAGGAAATTCCACTCAATCCTCTCATAAGATTTAGCATAATCTAACTTAATAAAATTAAAACTTTTCATTATGTATACTCTTAAGCTATATAGCCAACATGATAGTTTGGTAAAACTTAAACAAAATAAAATAGTGCAATTATTTTCAAAGTTATAAAAAAATGGACAAGTAATACATATCTTTACCATGCATGTAGTTGAAATGTGTTAATTGTGAATATGATGGATCTCACTCATTTCCAATGTATAGTAGTTTAGGTTGGGATATGCTTTATCTAATTTGTATTACTATAATGTACAAAATTTCATAAGCCTAGTTCCTTAGACTTGAATTCTTTAACATATGTATGAGATGGTTCCATAAGCAATAGTGAGAATATTCTTTTTTTACTTCAAACATAATTATGTTATATAGCTCAAGATTTAGGTCCTCCTTATCTCAACATCATTGTTCACGATGTTATCTCATCAATTTCTTTTATCAAAATGGTTTGGATTTTTCTCATTTGAGACCATAAGACTCACTGCATTTGTTACATTTATATGAAAATCGTAAAATTTCATGTAGCTATTTGAAGATCATGAGACCTAAAGAAATTATTTTATAAAATCCTTCTTGGGAAAATTTATGTTGGGTATGTGTGCCTCAAAAAAAAGTGGGGATGGGTTCATAGCCAGGGACGTGATAGAGAAAATTTAAATATATTAATTTTTTTAAAAAATTAAATCACATATATCATAAAATAACATTGTAGAATATAGAACAAGTACAATGTAAATTCAAAATATTGTTAATGCTTAANTATTAATAAACCTAGATAATATGATCAAATTTCTATTTAAAAATTCATTTTTAAGGATGAATCTTATGAAATAGAAACTAAAACAAAAAATTTATTATATATGGTAGACCCTTTGGATCTATTAGATAGCAAAATATACATACTATGAGTTTTGAAAATATTGCTTGAAAATTACCAAGTATTCTCAGTTACATTTGGAATAAATCAACCAAATTTGCAATTGAAACATACTATCTAAATCCAATGTGCTCCAATATAAATAGTGTATAAAAGTATGATATTCATTTCCAATATTATCTGTATAATCATATAAAGCTCAAAGACTTAAGAAGTCTCCTCAAGTGTTAAAAATCACATTCTCCTTATCATTTTTAACTGCAAACTACCAAGCGCTATCTAAATTAATATTTTTCCATCCCTTGAAAAGGTCCCGAGGGTGTCTTGCTTGACCAGAGAAGTAATCACGGGAGGCGTAGCAGAAGAACCAGGACGCAAAGAAAAGATTCATATCTTCTAAAAGGACTTGCCACAAACAAAGTTGCACGGAAAAATCCTTCCCAGGGCACCCAAAGAAAGTTGTCACTGTAACCACAAAATCCTTCCCAGGGCACTGTTTATTAGCAGTCCCGGGATTCTCCGGTTGTGGTCCATTAGACCACAACAAATAGGGCAGCAGCTTCTGACGTGCATCCTCATCCACAAATCAATCTCCACCAAACTCCTCAGCCGTGTCAAACAGGGTAGGATCCATTGTAGCAAATGATACCCAGCAAGCAGTTGTCCCTTATGCAACCTGGTAAACTACACCGGTTGTGTTTTCCACTGGTGGATTCAGCTGGAGTGCCTCGTATTGTAACTCCACTGGTGGATTCAGCCGGAGTGCTCCGTAGACACAGGACTGTGCTATGTTTAGGCAGTTACCATCCATGTTGGCCTTTCTAAGATCCTGCTCAACCCTGGACTCCCTGGCAAGCCGCAATGCAGTTCAGGTCCGGCCTGCAAGGCAAGTGAGGAGAGAAGGGAGGATGATTTTCAATCCACCGAAGGCATTGAAGCCCAATAAGAAGATGAGATCATTAAAGGCCTGAACTAAAGGTATTTGAAATGTATCATAAGCATTAGCCATATATTTTTTTACTTTACCTCTTCTCATGTAAGTTTCCTTCATATGTTTAAGATAAGTGTTGTTACGAACATATATTTTTTTACTTTACCTCTTCTCATGTAAGTTTCCTTCATATGTTTAAGATAAGTGTTGTTACGAATACCTTGATAAATAAGACACCATAAAAATATGAATTTCAGGAAATGTATAAGCTTTCCAAATATCTTTCATTTTTTTCATCCAAAGGAGAGATGATAATTGCATTTTTGATGCCTTATTGAATTTTTTATAAATAAAATCATGCTTTGTAATAATCTTATAAGAAACTTTCAAACTAAAAGGAAAAAGACATCTTCCATCATTTCACAAATATTCTCAAGATTAAAAATTATTTTTTCAAATTTTTTTCTCTTTCTATTCAAAAATATAGAGGCTAGAAATTTCATTTCAAGTAATCCATCTATCAAACATATGTAGAAAAAGAACTATAGTGATACCAAATTTCCTCTAAGTTATACATAATCTAGATGCATTAGTAGGCAAGCTCCTTCATTAAAACAAAGCCACCATAGATTATTTTGCTTAAGCATATCTTTTGAAACTATGATATGATTATAATGCTAATATTTACTAAGCTTACATCATATCTTTTAAATTTATTTCAAAATTACAGAACCAAGAATAGAAATGGTCTAAGGAAAAAGAAGATAATAAAGAAAGTTATTAGAAGACCAACTGTTATTATTCTTAGGTTTTCCTTACATAAAAATTTTTCTTTAAAGAGCATTGAAACATCATCTTCATTAATGCAGTTTGCTATCCATTTTACTGGAAGAAAAATACTCTGGTGATAATAATTAATGAGGCTAAGTCGTTCACCTTTTTTGCTACTAGTGTAAATATCCCTAGCAACTCTAGAAAAACCTTTTCTATGTTGCTTAATAAACTAAATAAACTAATGGATAATACAATTAATTCTGTCATTAGAAGTTTAGATGAAGCCCAACAACAAGAGTAATAAATATGAATTGATTAAAGTATTTTTTTAATAACTAAAAATTTACTAATAAGGATGAGCTTTTTTCTCTTTCTATTTATCAAGCTTCTTTTCAATTTCATCAACCACATAATTCCCCAAGATAGTAAAATTAGACTAAGAAAAAGGTATTCCTAAAATTTAGAAGACAAAATATTTTTTTAAAGATTTTCCAAGGCTTAAAAGTAACCTACTCATCAATATTGCCCATTACAATGAACAATAGATTCTTGTCAATTGATTTTAAAGCTAGATAACATGCAGTAGTCCTCTACTCTAACCAAAGGAGTATTTGATATATTGTAAAGAATTATTGATCATAAAAAAATAATCATCTATAAAGTGCATATTAAGTAATTTCATACCTTAATCATCAATTAAAATTTCCTTAATGATATTCCTTTGTCAATAATAATGTAGATTATGTGAGTGAAATCTATAGCAATAATAAAATAATAAAGAGCTAGAGAACAACCTTGACGAATTCACCATTGAAGAATAAAGGAAAAAGTTAATTTAAAATTTGTAGAAACTTGAACATTAACATTAGTGTGTAGGGTATAGACAAGTCAAATAAAATAATCACTAAATCCTAATTTATAGAGACAAGAAATAAGGAAATTCCACTCAATCCTCTCATAAGCTTTAGCATAATCTAACTTAATAAAATTAAAACTTTTGATTATGTATACTCTTAAGCTATATAGCCAACATGATAGTTTGGTAAAACTTAAACAAAATAAAATAGTGCAATTATTTTCAAAGTTATAAAAAATGGACAAGTAATAGATATCTTTACCATGCATGTAGTTGAAATGTGTTAATTGTGAATATGATGGATCTCACTCATTTCCAATGCATAGTAGTTTAGGTTGGGATATGCTTTATCTAATTTGTATTACTATAATGTACAAAATTTCATAAGCCTAGTTCCTTAGACTTGAATTCTTTAACATATGTATGAGATGGTTCCATAAGCAATAGTGAGAATATTCTTTTTTTACTTCAAACATAATTATGTTATATAGCTCAAGATTTAGGTCCTCCTT
>MNCI01010502.1:263243-277024 GCA_015680685.1 Gnetum montanum
TATCATCAACTATCGGAACATCATCATCTTCTAGATTAACATCCCAACAAAGAATAGGTGATTGCCTATATTTTATTTCCTTTCTTTCTTCCAATCTGATCATGCTATGAAGAGATACTAATTTTTCAACTCTTTTTGGGGTTAGACTATTTCTTTCAATTCGATAAATGAAAAAATATGTTGACCAATTTCTTTCAGAAAAAGATGCAACCTACATAAATGATAAAAATAAGAATAAATTTTTGCATTGTTAAAAAATTCATTTTATAAATTATTCAAAACTTCATCAATAAACAAACTCATTTGAAACTTAAGACCTAATAGCCTATTAATTATGGTCTTTAAAAAATGCATGATATATAAAACATCGCTATTTCAAGTTTTCAAACATCACATTTCATAAATTAATTAAGAAAATTAATACGTATTAATATATGTTATATGTTTAATAAAAAAACTGATCTGAGAAAGAAACTTCACTGCTAAAGTTTGAAATTTAAGAGTATCTGCTACTATCTCCACCATGCAAACTCCACCATCCAGCTAGATCTTCTTGAGCTATTCTATCCATATCAAGTATAGCATCTTCACATTTAAATGCTTTTATATGTCCTTTAGTAAAATGAAGCCTATTCTTACATCAAAATCAAAATCGTCACAAGGCCTTGTTGGATTTAATGCATATTCAGCCATATTCTTAATATTTAATGCATATGCAGCCATATGCAATGAGGTATTTATAGCATTCATCTTTTTAGAATCAATGGAAGTACTCAATAGAAGTGACTGAGCATTATAAAAATTTCTATACCATATTTTCATAAATTACATAAATTTCTTATCTTTATCAACATAAAAGATGAAATCAACAATAGGTTGTGCCATTAGAAAAAATATTGCTACATTTTCATAAAAAACTAATACCAAGCATATAAGTCAATAAAGTTTATCAGATTTTTAAGGAATCCCTTCCCACCACCATTTTCACAGAGCTCTATCTGCTTCTGCGCTGTTAATAATGCTCTCGGCAAGTTCACGACATGTTTTGGACTTATGGGCTTGCTTTATAAAGTTGGGATAGCAGGAGATTCAAAGGCAGGTCTTTGGAGTTTTCGAATTTGTTGTTGTGGGTTGAGTTCATGTCTCTTGCATGTTTGATTGCAGATGTTGACCAGGGCTTCCTAAAAAGATTTGGGAAGGATACGGTGCTCAAATTTTGTTTGAACTTTGAACAAATGTATGCTTCGAAACTATTCTGTTTGCACTTGCAGAGGGAGAGAGGCCTGAAAGCAGTTTTGTAACCAACTGATTCCCTTCCCTCACAGGTTGTGCATTACTGACGGGCTGGAATGATGGCCACAAGTTGTGCATTTATGATTGGCCGAAATCACGGCCGTTACCTGAAACCAGAGACGCAACATGAGATGGCCATGGCCCATGAATAAAAATACGAAACCAATCCACTAAATAAAAACCTTTTCTCTAAAATCATAATAAACTAAAACGAAAAATCTTACGTACCCAATGCGGATTTTACACGCTTCCGTACACGTGCCCGAATCCACCGCGAACGGTTCGTAAGATTTTTCTGGGAATCGCGAATCTCCGGCGCATAGGATGAGATCATTTGAAATGTATCATAAGCGTTAGCCAGGGTGGTGAGCCATATATATTTTTACTTTACCTCTTCTCATGTAAGTTTCCTTGACTATCTGTTCTCATTTCTCACCGTTGCTAAATCCTGTAACTCTATTTTTCTTACCTTTTAAAGCCATTCTTCTTTTTGGAAAAATCATGTTAACTTAAAATATTCATGAGTCTCCTAGTTGATATCAAATTTTACGAGCTTCCCTATTTATCTCCGAAGAATTTACATACTAAAAATTAACTATAATATCCTTAAAGAGTTACAGCCATTAATGTTGAGTAAAGTGAAGGCAACGGCCATTCACATAACCTCAAATATTGTCATCTCTTTGATTACAAACACTATCTATAGTGTTGAGTATTTAATGCAGGTATTTGAAATATAGTCAATGTAAAATTATTGTTCATCTTAGTGTTGAGTATTTAACTACAAATATTTGAAATATAATCAATGTAAACTTATTGTTCTCTATCATTAGTTTTCATATGGTTAACACTACCTGTGGATGTCCATCTCATGCTATAAATATGGTTAGTAGGAAGCATTTAAAGGAATGTGTTTGGCTTTCATCCCTATGCTTTCTTTTTTTCTGTTCTATGCTATTTATTGTGTTTCAAAAATTTTCTCTAAGCTAACATAAAGATTCAGGAGCTTGTTTCTTGTTGGGGTTTTTCTCATTTTATCCCAGGATATATTATTATGTTTTTTCTATTGATTTATTTTTTATTGTTATCATGAATGATCTAAAAATCACAATTGGTATTGGAGCCACATTCTTTTGTGGTGTTGCTTGATTTTAGGGCATGGCAAACTTTGCAAAAATCAAAATTAAAAAATTCTCTAGCAATGATTATGAAGTTTGGAGAATGTGCATGGTGGATCTTCTTGTCAGTGAAGATCTTTGTTGATTCAAAGCCTGCTACTACTATAGATATAGATTGGGAGGCCTTGGATAAAAAGGCATAAAGCAGAATTCATTTGTATCTCTCTCATTCAATGCTACTCAACATTTTTGGAGTTCTAACTACCAAAGACCTATGGGAAAAATTAAAAGATTTGTACAAAATAATTCCTCTTTCCCATTGAGAGGAAGATTTGCATGTGGTGTCATTAGTTGATGACACAAAGACAGTTTCTTGGTATATTGATTTTGGTGCTTCCTATCACTATACCCCACACCTTGAATGGTTTTGTGAATACTTTGTTTGTAATCTTGGTGTGTTCAAACTAGCTGATTATAGTCTTTGTGATGTTGTTGGGTACAGTAAAGTTAAAATCCAATTTAAGGATGGAACCGTTAAAACTATATATCATGTCTATCCTGTACCTAAACTTACAAAAAGTGTCCTTTCTATGAGTGAATTAGATTTTACAGGCCTAACTATCATATTTGGTGAAAGAAAATGTAAAATCTTGCAAAGAGCTTTACTTCTAGCCACTAGTGTAAAGGTGGGAAGACTATACTGGTTGGAAGTAGAGACGTTATAGCACAACTTCAACATGGTAGCTATTATTGGCTTGCATTCAAATATTGATCTTTAACATAGAAGATTGGCACATTCAAGTGAAAAAGGTTTAAAGGAATTGCATAAAAAAGGTAAAATTAACCTCAAAAAAGAATCTTTGAATTTTTGTCATCATTGCTTACTTGGTAAACAAACATGCTCAGGATTGCCAAGAAGTAATGCTAAAGTTAATCAAGTGTTAGAGTTAATACACAGTGATGTATGTGAACTAGTTAAATACTTGTAAACATTCTCACTTGGAGGTGATGATTTTTCAAGAAAAGCTTGGATCTATTTAATAAAACACAATTCTCAAGTGTTTGAAAAATTTAAAGAGTTCAAAGCTCTTGTTGAAAATTATTCAAGAAATAAAATCAAGGTTCTTAGAATAGATAATGGTGGTGAATTTTGCTCCCATGCTTTTCACAATTTTTGTACAGAACATGGCATATATAGGTAAAAGACTATTCCAGGAACTCGTGAATAGAATGGAGTGGCTGAATGTTTGAATAAAATGTTGCTAAAAAGGATCATATGCATGTTAAGTGAGGCTGGTCTTGGTAAACATTTTTGAGTTGAAGCTACAATGATTGCATGCTATCTCATCAACAGGTCTTCATCCTTTGCAATTAATGGAAAGATTCCAAAAGAAATATGGAGCAGGAAGTCTGTTAATTTGAATTATCTTCAAGTTTTTGGGTGTGAAGCTTATGTTTACACTCAAAACTTGATAGATCAAAATTAGACTATAATTTTGTAAGATGTATTTTCCTTGGTTATGGTCATGGTGTTAAAGCTTATAAGTTGTACAACCTAGAAACTAAGAGGGTTATCTATAGTCATGATGTTGTATTTAGAGAGTCTTAAAAACATATTAAGCACAATCTCTCTAATGATTTAACACCTAATTATGTATCTTTTCAAGTTAATAAAGAAAATTCATAGGGTCATCCTCCCTTGGCAGGAGATATTGCCCCTAACCAATAGGATGGTGTGAATAATATACAATAAATAAGTATAGGGGAAGGGGAAAGTGAAGATGACAAAATAGAGTATCAACATGATGCTTCATCAACTTTACAACCTTTAAGATAGTCTGCTCGCATAAGAAAATTACCTACTCAATTTGAAGATCAAATTCTAATCGCTAAAGCTAAACCATTTACTTATGATGAAGTGTGTACATCTCTTTATTATAAAGAATGGAAGCAAGTGATGGCTAATAAAATGTCTACTATTCATAAGAATAAGACATAGGAAATGGTTGAACTTCCATCTGATAGAAAACTAATTGGATGTTCAAAATTAAATCTGTTGTCTTGTTTAAGTCACGTCTTGTTGCTAAGGATTATTCCAAAAAAAAAAAGGGGGGAATTGATTATGATGAAATCTTCTCCCCTATGGTAAAATTAATATCCATTAGATCATTCCTATCAATAGTAGCAACTTATGATATAGAACTTGAACAAATGGATGTAAAAGCTGCTTTCCTCAATGGTGATCTTGAGGAGGAAATATATATGCTTCAACCTAAAGGGTATGAAGTGAAAGGAGAAGACCATATGGTGTGTCAATTGCTAAGATCATTGTGTGGACTCAAACAAGCACCAAGGATGTGGAATAAAAAATTTAATAAAAACCTGTTAAATCTTGGCTTCATTATTAGAAGTCGGTTGCTTATATGTCAAAAATAAAAATGGAAAACTCTTAATTTTATTGCTATACGTTGATGACATGTTAATAGCAAGAAGTGACATGGATGAAATTAAGAAGTTAAAATAACTTCTCTCTTCTCGGTTTAAGATGAAAGATCTTGGTGCTATTAAAAGAATTTTTGGCATGGAAATTAAAAGAAATAGAGATAATAACAAACTTTGGGTTAGACAATCTGCATATGTGTAAAATATCTTAAAAAGATATAATATGCAAGATTGTAATCGTATGGCAACGCCTTGTGAAACGGGAATTAAACTCTTAGTTGAACAATGCCCTAAGAAAGATTATGAAAAAGAGCTCATGATTAAAATTCCATATGCTAGTGTTGTGGGTAGTTTGATGTATGTAATGGTCAGTATTAAACTTGATATTACATACATTGTTGGAAAACTCAGCAGGTGTATGTTTAATCCATGGAAACAACACTAGATTGCTGTAAATGAGTTTTCCAATATCTTTGTGGTACTATGAACTTTGGTACTTATTATTAAAGTGATTCATCCATTTTACATGGTTATGTGGATGTTGATTGGGGTGGGGATTTAGACAACAAAAAATCAACCACGAGATATGTGTTTAATATCTTTGGTGGTACTATCTCTTGAAAAAGCCAATTGCAACCTTATGTAGCTCAGTCTAATACTGAAGTAGAATATGTTGCTGCAAACTTTGCAGTTCCCTTGGCTGCAATATCTTGCTCAATCTCAAAAGACAGCTCTTCAAACACACGATCAAACTCAAGCCCGAGCGTGTCAAAACTCTTCGCTGCTGGGAACCTCCTTTGCAACCTGATCAGCCATTACTGTAACGTCCAGATAATGATAATGAAGAGAATACAGCTAACCCTACAATAAAAATCTCTCTATGCAGTCTACACGTGCAAAATTCAAAGCTTCTACGGAAACAGACAACTACTATGACACGTTGCTGTCTGCGTATGAAATTCTCGTGACTCTCCCAATTAATGTTGATCGTACGTGCACAGACGATAGAGATGAGAAAGATTGCCTATGATATAATAAAATCCTGTTACTTTACGACTATCTAATATTATAAATTTAAGCTAACATTGTTGTAGGAAGTACATCATATGGGACTACAGTCGTCATGAACTTACAATGAATTTGAATGTGATGATCAGAACCATTAACACACGGAATTGAATTCATCTAAACTAATTTTTTATATATTATATAATCGACATTAAGCCTTTCTGATTATTTCAGTTTTTAATCCACAATCATTATCTTAATGATACTAAAGAATTTATTTGGTACTGTACCAAATGTTTGGAAATAAAAAAAAACAAAAAATAGTTTTGGTGGTATTTTTTTAAAAGTTGGTGCTTGATTGCACATTCCACTAATGGAACGAACAAATTGCCCAGGATTTGATGATTTTGGAGCATATTTCAAGTAACTACTTACTCCACGGGACTGTTTAAAAGATATTTTTGCATATGTAAATCTCATAAGCATATGTAAATCTCATAAGCCTTCTTTCCAATGGTTAAGTGATTCTTTTCATAGTTTTTTTTACTTGTGGATAAATTGGTGATTTATAAATTTTGCCCACCGACTCCGCAAGACTTTTATAATAAACCTTATTTTTAGAAAGAAATTAATAGATTTCTATATCACTTTTGCGATTTGTAAATATAACTCAAAACATGCCAATCCAACTATTTAATCATTACTTTTTTTATTAGTAAAGAGGTTGCCACTTTGAAATGCAATACTTTGATTTTTATTTTAATTGAATACACCTATCTCTCTCATTTTCTCAATAAGTTCCAAGTTTAATTTTAATCAACTAAGTTTTAAAGTTACAATTAGCCTATATATCTTGAAATGCAACTATACCATAATTATTTATAATTACCAAAAAAAAATTTTATCAACATTCCTCATCACCAATTAAAGTGGTATAGCTAAAGCCAAATTTACCAGTCAGAAGAGAAACCAAACTCTTTATCGTAACAAAGTAAAACTCCTCCACATTTTGACTTAGAAATGCCAGATCCAATAACCACTGTACACGTGACCCTGTAGATGCTATCATATGACGTGTAAATTGACAAACGAAGAGAGGCTAATCGACCGTGCAATTAACGAACATGGAATCAACGCATGAAACGTGTGAGTGAAAATGAGAATAAGTTTTTTTTTAAAGAAATAGTCGGGACGCATTAAATTGCAAAATATGTAGGAGCCACACGACAGGAGGCAACAGCAATTTGCAAAAGACGCAGACAGACAGTCTCTGACAACCTCAGAGCCCAGCCGTGCAACGTCAGATCATTAATACATTCGGGGACCCCCAAATCTCTATTTCCAATAACGGGACAAGGGTCACCACCCCCAGATCCCCAATGCTTACAGACTTTCGGAAGACCGGTACACTCACAGTTTCTGCATTCTTGGCCACGTACAACCTGCAGCAGGAATTTTCATATGCTTTTCAGAGTCCACAAAAAAAAACATGTAACCTCTGCCTCTTTCCTGGCAAGCTCAACCCCATCAACATGACAATAAGTTTCTTCTACGCCACCGATTCTGTACCAGCGCATGAGGAGAGTTGTGAATCCAGGATTGCCTAAGCCAGGCTGACCTCCAAATGCCGGTCATCGCCCAGACTGACTCCGTCTTAAATAGGGCTTGCCATCCATTCCGGGCTCAACCGTTGCAAAAGCATTAAAACGCGGGACGAAATACCTTTTTGTCGGAGATTGCTTTGAAGGATTAGCAACAAACAAATCAGAGGAAATCGGAGTTTGCTTTTAAAATTTGGCTGGTAAGCTGTGTTATCCGATACTTTGTTATCCTCCGTAAGTTGTGTTATTGCATTCCGGTTGTACTTTCCGTTTTTGCTTTTAAGAGATATTAGGTACTCAAGTTGAGGTCCGTTCGGAGAAGAGGATGGAGCAGGAGATCGGCGGATTGATTGTGCTGCGGAAAATCACTCCGCTAGGAATTTCTCACAATATTTCGGAGCTTTTCGGCAAGCACATAGACATCACTCTCGTCAGCGGTGATGTTGTTGATACAGGTGAGAATAATTTAGTAAGAAGTCTCTGACAGGTGTTTACGTAATTTGAACGAAGCTTAACAGTGTAGTTCGAATGTAAAGCAGATTTGAGGCCGTTTTAGTACTTTTTGTTGAGATATCCCTCAAAGGAAATGCTAAATCTTGCTCTTTTTAGGTTTTCTTTGTTTCGGTTTGTTTGCATCTGAATGTACAGAAGATTTGACGTTAAAGTGATTGTTTTAAGTGTTTTTCGTACGAAACAGATCTTGAAGCTTGACTTTTTATGCTGGATTCTTCTGAACGAAAAATTTTTCGTTTCTTTCCATACGAAGGTGAAGCAGTTCGAGGCTGCTTTTCTCTTTTGGTGTTTGTTCTTTAAAGTTGCAATTGCGTCTATCTCTAAAGAAGATTTTGAAGCTTCTCTGTTCAAATACGATTTAAGGAACAGAAATTAAACCTCTTTTTTGTTTCAACAGGGATGCAGAGGAGATTGTTTCTCTATTCTGTGTATTTTTTGATTACAGGCATGAGAGAGTGATTTTGAACCTTTTGTTTGTTTGAATGTGGCTCCCAATGACTGTGCTATCCTAATTTGCAGAGACGCGCCTCGGCAAAACATACGATAAAGCGCACGTAGAGTGGAATCCGCTCGCGGCAACGGAGCACTTGGATACGACTTTCAAACTTAAGTTCAAATGGACGTCATCCCTGGGCGTTCCCGGCGCGTTTCTCATAAAGAATGGCCATCCGGAGGTTTTTTTCCTGAGGCTCTTGACGATTGATTTACCAGAGGGACGATCTTTGCAATTTAGGTGCAACTCTCGGATATATCCTAGTGAAAATGACAGCCAGCGCATTTTCTTCTCGAACAAGGTATATCGACCGTAGATTTTGAACAAAAAGACCAAACCTGAATGCTGTAGCTATGCTTGCTTGTTTGGATAATATGAAATTTGAGTCCAATTTTTTAAAGTTGTTTTTATAATCAGACTGTAGTCTCGTTAGAGTTGCAAATGAAATGAAATATTAAAAAAAAAATACTTATTACTTAGAGACTGCCAGACTCGTAACGGAGCCTCAACGAGGTCCTTTACATTTAATGATTCCTTCATAGCAGATACCACTCCTGTGCAGAGTTATTTGCCTGGCGACACACCACCTGGTTTACAAGAGTTGAGGTCGAAAGATTTGGCAGATCTAAGAGGAAACGGGAACGAAGAAAGGCACACATCTGATCGTATATACGACTATGATTTTTACAACGACCTTGGCGACCCTGACAGCGATGCAAAACTGAAGAGACCAGTGTTAGGTGGATCCAGGGAATTCCCTTATCCGAGACGCTGCAGAACGGGACGTCGTCGTTCAAAATCCCGTACGTCCATGCGTTTGTAAAAGTTTCAATGTTTTGTAAAACTTTTCAAGTCTTTTGGCGTTTGACGTCGAAGTATTCTGCAGACCCGAGCGCCGAAAGCAGAGGTACTTATCCGCTCTTCATTCCGCCAGACGAGAGATTTCCGTTCGAGGATTTCATCGATTTCGGAGCCGACACGCTAATGTCCTTTGCGAGTACAATTTTGCCTCGAATTTTGAAAGGCTCCCAAAAGGAGTTTAAATCCTTTGAAGATGTCCAAGATATCTATGAAAAGGATATCAACAATCTTGGAAACTCGAAAAGCATACTTGCTTTTGTAAAGCATCTTTCTAACTTGAATATTCCGGATATAATTGCAGGTCGATTTGCGTTTCGCGTTTACTGGATTTCTTCCAATTTTCAGATTTCGGTTTCTTGACGATGGTTCGTTTGTCCTGTAGTGAACACCCTTGCTTGGAAAACGGACGAGGACTTTGCTCGCCAAACGATAGCAGGAGTGAATCCTCTTGTAATCCAGTGTTTGCAGGTAACAAATTCTCTAAAATCTGTTTTTATGCCATCGTGTTATCATTTTTATCAAAATGGGATTCAAAACGGGTCACCATTTCTCATGGATGACTGCAAGGTCAACAACCACTGTGCCAAGACAGATCAGTCGTCCCAAATGTTTCAACGTTATTTAATTTACACGGAAAATGTATCAAGTTTTTTTCTCTGGTTTCATATTTGATACAGGAATTCCCTCCTGTTAGCAAGCTGGACCCCCAGCAGTTTGGCCCACAGAAGAGTACTATCTCGTCTCATCACATTGAAAAGTACTTGGAAGGTTTGGCGTTGGAAGAGGCAAGTAATTTCATTTAACGAATGACAGCAACAATTTCAATTATCTAAATGTCCCATTTACCGAAACTACAGTTATGTGAAACACGTGTGGTTACCATTTTTTGTCGGATTTCCGCAGTAATAACCTCACAAGCCGTAATTTGCGGAAATTGTTGTGGACACGCAGGCTGTTGCAGCGAAGAGACTTTTCGTCATTGACTATTACGATGTGTACATGCCTTACGTTGAACGCATTAATAAGCTCTCCAGCAACGCTAACAAAGGCTACGCTACAAGAACTCTCTTCTATCTTAACAAGGAAGGAGCGCTGAAACCCATTGCTATTGAGCTGTGCCTACCTCCAACCCAGAACAGCAATCACCCTCTGAGGCAAGTTTGCACTCCAGCAGAAGAAGGCACAGACGAGGGAGCGCTCTGGCTCCTTGCCAAGGCCCATGCTCGCGGAAACGATGCTGGGTACCATCAGCTCGTTAGCCACTGGTACGCAAATTCTCGGCAGCCGTAATAGAATTAATAGCAATCGGGTTGCAATTAAAATGTTACAGTTAAATCATCAAATTAAGGTTCATGAGCTATAATTTCCACGGAGAACCATGGAAAATCATAGAAACTTGGGACCCATGTATGAAGTATAAACTATAAAATTTTGCAGCCTAGAAATTTTGCCAAGTTTCTGAAATTTTATCATCCGTCTGTTTCAGGCTCCAAACTCACTGTGTGTTGGAGCCGATCATTATTTCAACTCACAGGCAGCTGAGCATGATGCATCCGCTGTATAAGCTGCTTGTGCCGCACTATTTAAACACCATGGACAAAAATTAGGCGGCCCGCGTAGCCCTCATCAACGCAGGCGGGATCATCGAGAACGGATTCACTCCCGGAAAATACTCCATGGAACTATCGTCCAAAGCCTACAAGGACTGGAAATTTGTCGAGCAAGGCTTGCCTGCGGACCTCATCAAAAGGTATATACTGTACACACTCAAAGCCAAATAATCAACGACTTAAAATTCAATTGTGAAAAATTTTCACCACTGTACACGAATGCATGTTTTACAGAGGAATGGCAGAGCTGGACACAGAATCTCCACATGGGCTGAGACTGGTAATAGAAGACTACCCATACGCCGTGGACGGCCTGGAAATATGGTCTGCCTTGAAGAAATGGGTTTCAGACTACGTCCACTTGTTCTACAAAACCGACGAATCGGTGAAAACAGATACAGAGCTCCAGGCATGGTGGGACGAGATCGTGACAGTGGCGCACGGTGATTTGCAGCAAGATCCCAGCGTGTTTTACCAGATGATTTCACGTCACGAGCTGATTGAAGCCCTAACAACGCTAATCTGGACTGCATCTGCACACCACTCTGCTGTTAATTTCGGGCAGTATCCTTACGGAGGCTACATGCCCAACTTGCCCACCATGACTCGGAGGCTGCTGCCGCAGAAAGGGACCAAAGAGTATGAAGAGATGCTGCAAAATGTGGACGATTATTTTCTGAAAACCGTGACTGATCCCATCCAAACACTGATTGTCACAGCGGTTCTGCATATTCTGGCGAACCATGCCAAGAACGAGGTGTACATTGGGCAGTTACAGGGCTCGACTCCTCAGTGGACCGCCGAGAAACAAGTTGAGGAGGCCTTCGGGACATTTTCTGCGGCGTTGGCAGAAATTGAGAAGAATGTGAATGCCAGGAACGAGGATCCTAAACTGCCCAACAGGGTCGGCCCTGCGCAGCTGCGTTACACGCTGCTGTATCCTGATACCACGGATCTGTCCCGCAAGGGTGGAGTTACAGGCCGTGGAGTGGCTAACAGCATCTCAATCTGAATTTCTAATTCTAATTGCTTACCCGACCTTATTAGCATATGACATCGGTTCATCGTTCATTCATGGCATTTCATTTCCTTTCCTGAAAAAGCTGCAGCTACAGTTATTTACTGGTAACTAATTTCCAAATAAAAGCATTCGCAGAATTCACGTTGATTTCCTTCTATGTACCATTTGTAATCACAGCTCTCAGATGTGTGACGTTTTCTCCATGTTTCATGTTTTTTGGGCCACGCCAGGAAGCAAGAAACCAATCCGTGTTAGGTTAATCGGTAAAGCAANGAAGCAAGAAACCAATCCGTGTTAGGTTAATCGGTAAAGCAAACTCCGCTGGATTGGAAAGCAACGTTTTTCTCACCTCTTTGCCAAGATTTCAAGTCAACCTTCAGGAAGGGGTTGTTGAATGCCAAACATGTTAACATTGATCTTACTGGAAATTTTGTTTAAACCGAGTTATAGGGGTCAGTTACAACAAAAGAGGGTCGGTGGAACTCAGTATTGCATTGTATTATTTATTAAATCTAGTTATAACAAGGTAGAATAATCTTTTATAAAATGATGATGAAATCTAGTTAAATCAAGCTAACATCTTTGGATATTAGTCATTCCCTAACTATGCTTACCTTAGACATGTCAATTTGAAAACCTTGTTTCAATACAATATGACATACATATGATACTTATTTCTTAAAAAGTTCACATTTTTAGAATTTATCTTTCAATTAATTTTGGATCAAAATCTCCATAGTTGTTTTTAAATAATTAATGTATTGTTTTCTAATCTTAGAGGATACTAATATGTCAACTATAGATGCTATAATAAACTTATCTAGGTATTCTCTAAAAATATTATTAATAAGGACCATAAATATTCTAGGTACATTGCTTAGTCTAAATGGCATCACCACAACCTCATACTATCAATATTTTGTTCTAAAGGTAGCTTTCTCTATGTCTTTTTCCTTAATTCTTATTTGGTGATAACTAGACTTTAACTCAATCTATGAAAATTGACATGCTCTTGTAAGTGTCAATTTAGGGTAAGCTATAGGTGTTTTAATTATTATCTTATTTAGTATCCTATAATTTATACATAACCTTAAGGCACTATCCTTTTTCTTAACAAACAAGACAAAAAGCATCTAAAGAAGTAAATAAAAAACCTACAAGAAAATCATTGATTAGCAAAACTCATGAAAACATTACATATACAATACTAAGTGTATAAATTCTAATTATCACATGAGTTATGCATATATTTTGCCATTACCCTACAAATCCAAATAGTGATAAATATGTTTTATGATTAATCTATTGACCTCTTAAGCTATGAGATGTTTGATTGTGCTATGGGAATACAAATGTGTAGGTATGATTGTGGAAATGCACATAGATATATGATAGGTACAAATGCCATAGAAACATGATTGGTTATGTGTGATAGTCATTATGTCTATGACTATATAGTAACTAACTGATGAACCGCAATATCGCATCTGCGATATCGGATCCAACCATGCAATGTTGGATACCCGATATCGCAGCCTATTTCCTTGCCTATAAATAAGAGGTAGCGCCCTTGGTTTCCACATTAGACAGTTAGTCCCTTAGCCAAACTCTTGTCATTTCTTCAAAAATAAGAGTTGCATTGCTTCCATGCTGTAGGCTTACACTGTTGCCAAATGATGAGACGCGGTTTACACTAGGCCGCGATATCGCGTCTTCTCCTGCAATATCGCGTACGCGATATCGCGTCGCGCCGCCATATCTATAAATAAGAGGCGCCACTCCCTTCATTTCCTAATCCTGGCTAGTGTAGCGAAGCTCTGG
>MNCI01010504.1:9234-43494 GCA_015680685.1 Gnetum montanum
GACCTGGAGTTAGTCCTTAAAAGATGTTCCACATACGAGCTCCGGCTTAACCCAAAGAAGTGCATATTCGGAGTCAAAATCGGACGCATGCTGGGGTTTGTGGTATCAGAAACCGGCATACGAGTTGACCCTGATAAGGTCAAAGCCATTGTCGGGTTAACACCTCCCACAGACCTCAAGAAATTACGCGGGTTGCAGGGACGCTTACAGTTTATACGCTGGTTCATTTCGAGGTTAACCGACAAGTTACACCCTATGCAACAGTTACTGAAAAAGGGGGTTAATTTCGAATAGACCAACGATTGCCAGCATGCGTTTGATAGTTTAAAACAAGAACTGCAACATTTGCCGACGATTTTCCCGCCACAAAGGGATTTGCCATTTTTCATTTACCTCGCAACTTCGGACGTAGCAATAGCAACGTTACTTTGTCAAAAGAGGGATGATGGGTCGGAAGTGCCCATCTACTACTTGAGTCACGCTCTATGTGCGTACGAAAAGAGGTATAACGACGTTGAGCGTAATTGCTTAGCATTAGTTTTTACGCTTAAGAAATGTAGGCATTATCTTTTTCGTAGTCAAGTTAATGTCATCTGTAAAAACAACATCCTTAGAGCCATTACGCATAGCTTATACGAGAGTAGTAAAATAGCTCGTTGGAAGGCTATCACGGCAGAATTCGTTCTGCACTATATTGGCCAATCATCCACGAAAGACCAGGCGGTAGCTGACCAGTTAATAACTTCACCGATTAACAATCAAGCAACCATAGAGCCAGAGTTCCCAGATGAACATGTACATAGTCTAAGCCCTGTCTCATCAGGCCTCGAAGCAACATTGTACTTCGACGGAGCTTCAACTGCCAGAGGTGACAGTGCTGCCACTGTTATTACGCTATCGCCTGAGGATGTGCATCTACACGCTTACCGCTTGACTTTCCTTGTACGAACAATGTGGCAGAGTACAAGGGGCTCCTCAGGGGATTATTAACTGCCGATGAGCTAAATGTTCGACACCTGGCGATTAGGGACGATTCGATGCTTGTCATAAATCAAATCACTGGAGTCTATGGCTGCAAGGCTATACATTTGCAGCCCTACTGCGATCAGGCTAAAGATCTTCTGAGATGATTTATGACCTTCGACGCCCAACACGTTCCACGCACTGACAACACGCTGGCCGACGCATTGGCCACCCTGGCTTTACACGTGCCTTCACACCTATTTAACACCTGCCCTGCATTGATTACAGACTGCGTATATCCTATCATTCAGGCGGCACAAATCTCTGCTCTGCTCGAGGAAAGCACGCCTGAGTGGTACGATAATATCAAAACTTATCTTTTACAGGGTGAGCTACCGTTTGCATTAAACATGCACGCAGAAAGACGCAATCCGTAAGTGAGCTAGGCAATACGTCATCATCGGAGACAGCATTCTCTGTAGACGCTCCTTTGATGGCGTGTTGCTTACCTGCGTTGACAAAGATCAAGTGCAACACATAGTCGGCGAAGTTCACGAAGGACTGTGCGGTGGCCACGTAGCACCACGGGCTATGGCCCTAAAAATCCGTCGCTTAGGATACTACTGGCCACGCATGGAAAAAGACTTCCTGACAAAGGTTAAAACTTGTGACACATGTCAGCGGCATGCAAACCTCATCCACGTGTCATCCACAAAATTGCATACAACGCAGATAACATGGCCATTTTAACGATGGGGTCTGGACATCATAGGACCCATCACGCCAAAATCTTCTGCAGGGCATAGCTTCATTATTACCACTACTGAGTATTTTACGAAGTGGGTAGAAGCTGTCCCCCTGCGGAAAATCACATCCCAACAGGTTTGCCATTTTATCTTGGACAACATAGTAACCAGATTTGGTCTCCCGATGACTATTGTGACCGACAATGGACCACAGTTTAGTAGCGCGGATACCAAATCCTTCTGTGATAACCTAGGCATTAGACAGTCTTTTTCCTCCCCCTATTATCCGCAGGCGAATGGTCAAGCTAAAGCGTCAAACAAGATAGTAATCAATCTGCTCAAGAAAATGCTCGACAGTAACAAGAGACGGTGGCATGATAAAATCCTCTATGTGCTATGGGCGTACCGTACTACATGTAGGACAGCTACAGGTAGTACGCCCTATAGCCTGGTTTACGGATCTGAAGCAGTGCTGCCTCTCGAGTTGCAAATTCCTTCTCTGAGAATGATCCTCTTCGCGGTTATAAATGAGGCTCAACACACCGAGTCTCGAATCGCAGATCTGAATTCAGTGGAAGAGAAGCGGATACAAACTCTTGACACGATTGAAAAATATCAAGACAAACAGTGCCAGAAACATCGCCACAACCTGCAACAGCGCCCGATCAAGAAAGGAGATCTTGTTCTCAAGGCTGTGCGTGAACCAGTAGGCAAGTTCTCTGCAAACTGGGAAAGCCCTTTCTTGGTGATCGACGGGTACAGTAACGGAGCGTTCAAATTAGCAAATGTCAACGGCAACGAATTAGCAAACCTTGTGAATCATGTATGCTTGAAGCGGTATTTCATCTAGCAGCATCTACGGTGTCGACAGCAGGTATGGTAGTACTCGTCCGCTATGACGTAAAACTGGCATCACGCGTCCGCTACGACGTGAAACTAGCACTGACCGTCCGCTACGACGTAAAACTGGCGTTCCTCGCACGCGTCCGCCATGACGCTAAACTAGCAAGTTGTAACCGTCCGCTACGACGTAAAACTAGAAGTGTTGTACAGGTCCGCCAAGACGAAAAACTGGCACCGTTTACACGCGTCCGCCACGACGCTAAACTGGCGCAGGTACGTAGCCGTCTGCTGAGACGTGAAACCAGCACAGATCTGTCCCTGGGCAATGACGCGAAACTGGCATCCACAGCACGGTCTGCTGAGACCATAAATCAGACATCACGCGTCCGCTACGACGTAAAACTAGCACTTCTTGGTCTGCCCGGACTTTAAACTGGGACCATGGTCTGCTCGGACTTAAAACCAGTAACGACAGTCTACCAGGACTTAAAACTGGGACTGACAGACCGCCATCATATAAATCAAGCAAGCGTAATCATCTCTGTACAGCTGCACAGCCAACGGGGTGGGATGCTGAGATAGTCTTAGCGTCGCCACCCCATCGGCATCCTACTGATTCCTCGAATAAGCTAAGAGGCATCTTACTGATCCCTCGGAGATGCCGCCACCGCGCCAGCCGTAGTGGTGGTACCTCTGAGAGTTTCACCTCGCCAGCCGAAGCCCCGACAAAATCCTCGTTGACAACGGCCTTAGGACCCTCCGCCGATCATTGCTATTGGACGCTGGCTTCGCAAATTCATCTGGCTGGTTCCTTGTCTAACCAGTCAGGTGCACTACGTCTGATGCCTTTTGGCGAAGGTATGCGGGGCCAATCATCAGGATTGGTGGCCCCGACCTTACGCTCCAACTCTTTCTTCATGTCCCAATGACTCTATCTCACATCAAACGGTGCTCGTTTCGACAGCCTCGCCCCTTGTTCTCACGAGCAATGGTGTCCTCTGTTTTCTTTTGTGGTTGCAGGTTACTTACCTTGGAGAATGTCGTCCAAAGATGCGTCCATCTGAGCGGTGAAGTACAACAGCGCGTTGAAATGGCTGCTCAGGTTTGCCCAACCACTTAGCTCTGCACCTCTATACCTCGCACAATCCTACCCTTAACTCTTGTTTCCTTCATCCCCACCACCCGGTTCCCATACGCAAAACCTACATACGCAAGTATTCATCCTCCGCACTCACGCTAGCAGAGACATCGCAGAAAGTGATGCGCAACGCTCCTTTTGCACGCATTCCTGCTATAATCGGTGACAGAGAAACCTCAGACTGACGCGCTACGCTCGTCTAAAAGCATTCCTGTTGACATCAGTGTGCGTACATTTCTGTGCGTCCGAGCGTATTTCATAACCCTACCATCATAATTCATTTTGCATCTTCCCCGAACCTGTTTCCAGCAATATCCTTCTGTCTCCCATTTCCTCTAGCTTTGCCCTTCCATGATGACAAGGCAATTCTTCAGTAGCCATGGATGCATGATGTTCTTGCTTCTACCGATCCGGTGTTTCGTATTCTTTGTCGACGTCTTTCGGGTAAGCCCTCCAACCGTCCACAAAAAGGGGCCATTGAAACACCGTTAAAAATCGCAAGTCGGCTTCACGCAAAGATTCGCAATTCAGGCAAGGGTGCATCTCAGCATTCCAGAGAGGGGAATAAGACAGAGCAACGCCAAGAGGCACGTAGCATCAAGTTCGCAACTTCCTGTGCAGATTCCTAATCTTTCTATGCTTTTAACTATTTACGCTATATCACGCGACATAGCGTAATGACGCTCAGCGTGGTGGTGTTTCGACATAGTCCGGCATCAGAAGGATAGTTGCTTCAGCATAGGGAGAAGCTTAAGCAGCGTGATATGCAATCTCTTGTGTTAAGTCTTTTGTTCAAGGACACGTTTACGCTCTATCACGCACAACAGCGTAATGAGCGTAACAAGCTCCAAAATAGTCGAAGGCAGAGTCCAGAGAAGCATAACGTTCGACACTTTTTCTCCCGGCGCATGAATAACTTGTCTTTATGCTCGTTACGCGATGGTGCATATCATTGTGTATTTCATCACTTAGGCCAGACATTGTTTACGCTTTGTTACGCGCAGTTGCGTAGTGAGCGTAAATTAGTCATTATTTACGCTTCGTTACGCGCAGTTGCGTAGTGAGCGTAAAAAAATTTTGAGCATGTTGTTTTTATACCGGATTACGCTCATACACGCAACACAACAGGAATGAGTGTAATACAGCCTGAAAGCAATTGAAGCACGCTCAACATGTACTTGCTCTTCATGCGCACAACACGCAAATGAGCGTGTTGTGCGTAGTCACAGTCTGACTTAAAATGATCAAGTCAACGGAACCCGAAATATCCGGGACCCACGTCATCAGGGTTGCGCCTTTTCCACGGAGCGTCGCGGCCTATAAATACCTCAATTGATAAAGATACAAAAGGGGGGCAAACAAATCAAAGCAGAGACATTTTTCTGAGCACCAGAGCACTTATCACTTTTGTTGGCGAGAAGTCAAAAGGGCAAGAGCATTTTCTGAGCTAGGAAGCATACCTTGAGCGGAGAAACAAAGAGCAACCTTTTGGCAACTGCTGACAGCACCACCCTTCAGCAAGAACAGAGCACAGTGTGCTTGAGCCTTAGCAATAGGAGAAATCATTCCTTCGGGGAAGATACGACCATTTCTCCTTTAGGGATCGCTGCCCTGAGCAGAACCTACTCAAGGCAAAGGAGCAGAACAGGGATTGTGAGATCGTCTCGCCCAGTTTGCAGACTCTACCGGTCAGAAACAGTTGATCGGCAGACTTCAGAGCTTGACCATCCTTGCATCCCAGCTTTAGCTTACGAGGTAGATCAGACTTCTATCAGGACAGTTTCCTTATTGTTTTGTGCTCAATTTTGCATCAAGTTATTGGGGGTCTCTCCCATTGTAACGTGACATATAAATCATACATTCTTTCAAAAATCGAAGCATAGATCTTTGAAAATCATGCGTTTCGCTCTTGATTAGCATCTCTTCGGCGTGTTTGACGTTATTATTGTAGCGGTCCATCCACATTGTTTTCCTCCCAGTTCACGGTCCCCCGAATCAAATTGTAGCACGCAAAGATCCGTAATTTTCATCGTTTTACTGACCCGTAAGTCCCTGTCTGATCAACAAGACCGTTCAGGGCGCCGCGGATTCGCTTTTTCCCAGCATAGCCCTCGCGCGGATCCGTGGTTAAAACTGTATACACGGAATCTCGATCGGTATTTCCAGCTGCCGACGTTTTCTGCCGTTACAAAGGTTGCATTGGTTCAGGGTGTGAATGGTAAGTGGGAATTGAAACACCGTGAAAATTGTGAGTCGGCCTCAGGCGAAGATTCACGATTCAGAAAAAAGTACATGACAGAATTCCAGAAAGAAGAACAAGGCAGGGCAAGGCAAAGAGGCGCGCGGCATCAAGACTTTGGTTTCCTTTCGCAGATTTCTTATCTTACTATGTTTTCTTTCTTTACGCTATAGTACGCAATGTAGCGTAATGACGCTCAACGTAACATAGTCTGACATTAGAAGGCGGTTTACTTCAGTAGATTTGGCGAAGTCTAAGGCCTAAGCAGTTTAATATGCGACCTCTCGTGTATTCTGCTAAGTCTTTTGTCCAAGGGCAGATTTACGCTCTGTTACGCTTTCTGGCGCTAGAAGGAGGGCCTAGGCTCCGATTCGTATTTTTTATGGGTAGCCCTGTTAGCCATGTATACCCGCGTTGCCAAAAACGTGAATGTAATACCTCTAGGGAAGTTTACAAAAGTTCCTGTGGTGTGATCGGTTGCTTTAACGATTCTTTTGGAATCCTACAGGGTAGAAAGCCTAAACGCAATCTTCTTTGCCCATCATTTTTTCTCTTAGATCCAGTCATTTATTGTCAACCAATCTACTTGATCAATGGATCCATCTTACACAACCACAACCGCCATGGTTGCCGCTGACTTGGGTGCCACATCTGTGAACCCTATCGCAGTCACCAGGCCAGCTCCTGGTGCAGCAGAACCTCAGGGACCATCGCGTCGATCATTGCGGCTATAGGGCAAAGACCCAATATTTACTGTCGTGACGCCTGAGGAATACAACTTTATCTCCGTCAAGATCCAGGCGAAGCTTGCCCTTAGCCGAGCTGAGATCAAGGCGAAGCAAAATTTCGAGATGATCCATCGCGGGGGCCAAGATTTCATCCCAACAGCCTATGACATCATCCCTTTAACAAACCAGCAACATGAAATTATAACGCAGTTGGTCATGGCTAAGAGCCAGGCTGCACAGGCTCCCCCGGAACCCCAGAATGGGGAGGAAGAAGATGATGAGTTTGCAGCCCAGTCTGAGCATTCGTATCACACTCTTAGTCCCCATACTTACATCAACCCATTATTCCCTCTTAACGGAGAGGCTGCCTCGCTCAATCCAGCCATGACCACACAGACGCACATCCCTATCATTCCGTAAGGCACTGCGCAGCCATCTGGGCTGCAAGTGCAAATACCCCACAACAACATGGGGACGGTTTCATCACCACGTGTACCCAGCATTCCGGCGGTGGTTCTAGCATCCACCGTGCCCCATTTCATCCCGCAGATCCAACCTCAAACCATATCCACAACTCGCCCGATGTAGACCTTATCACTGCCGCCCCCTCCGACCCAGCAGATCACCGCCGTCGTGCAGCCACAGATACCTATCCAATAGCCTGCCGCGAGTCAGTAGACTTACCCCGCCGCACAACACAACCAGTCTGCGGTGTACGGTGTGCAACCCTCGGTGGCACCCGCAACACATATTCTGCAAGTGATCCCGCAATATCCCTATCCTTATCCCGGGCAGCCGGCGGTGGCTAATCTCTCTTCCCAAACCGGTGGATGGTGGTCTTCATAGGCACCCCTGCCTCACCATCTACCGGCCAAACCATCCCACCATTTCCACTGCCTGGCCCTGCTTTCCCAGGTCATCCCCCCGCTCCTCCTGCACAGACACCTCCAGCAACAGGTCTGGACCAAGCCTTTCTACTTATTCAAACCCTCACCGAGGAGGTTAGGCGACTTAAGGCCGCTGGCTCAGACACTGCACAGATCATGGACTTTTACCAAGATGATCCCATTAGTCTAGCGGTCTCCATGTTGTCGTTGCCACCAGGGATGTCCTTACCTCATTTTACCAAGTATAATGGGGAGGGGGATCCTAACGCTCACTTTGTCACCTTTAGATCCGAATCCTTGTTGTTGCAATAGTGGCCTCACACGATTATCCGCGTCTTTGCGATGTCTTTGATAGGGAAAGCTCTAGATTGGTATCGAGCCCTCCCACACTCTTCCATTTCAACCTTGGAAGAGCTTCTAACACAATTCGTGACCCGCTTTAAATACAACTTAAAGCCATAAGTCACGTTAGATCAACTTATGGGAGTGAAACAAGACCCTCTCGAACCAGTCCAAAAGTTCATACAGCGCTGGAATGCTACTTTGAATGAAATCAGTGAGCCAATCGCGGACTCACATTTACTGGCCATCTTCAAAGGAGTAGTTAATGATTTTATCAAGTCAAAGCTATATTATCTTTTCCCTAACTCCTTACATCAGGCCTTCGCTCAAATTAGAAGCATCCAAGATGCTGCGGAGGCCAACAAAGACCCGGCGTATGTCGCCTACAAAAACGATCACAACAAAGGCAAGGACAAAGGTAAAGAGACAACAACGACAGTGGTTACGCTGGCTGAGGGCACGAAGAACAAGAACAAGAAGGCACCTATGGCGCCTCCTAAGACCATGGCCAGTGCAGGTAGCACCAGCCAGGACACAGCTGCCCCTGAAGGTCCCCCCCAGCCAAAACCAAACTTTGAGCGTAAAGATCGCTTAAAGTATACAGCCCTGCCTGTAAAACATTTAGAATTGTTGAAACAATTATTAGGGGCCAGATACATTCAACCCAAAAGGGTATCCGAAGAAGCTCTGAAGCGTCACAGACGTCATTGTGACCTGCTGAAGAATCCTTCTTTAGCCCTACCTAACGAGCCACCAGTTCTGAAATCTTTCAGGCTGGACCGTTTCTGTGACTACCACCAATTGTGTGGTCATGACACATATTACTGCTGGGCGTTGAAGGACGACATTCAACGCATGATCGATGACGGTCATTTGAAATTAGACGGCAGTAGTCCGACGCGTCCGAAAAACCAAGCATTGCACGTGTATAAGGAGCCATTGAATGCAAACAACGCACCCTATACAATCAATGTGGTGAGTATCGACAGTGAGAGGAAAGTACCACCCAAACAACCTTTTGTTTTACGTGTACCTACCAACTCACAACAGGGGAAAACCTTTCATCGACAGCCAGTGGCAGCTCAAGGCCACCATTCATCATTCGGGCACCTTCTCAGAATGCCACTCATCCACGTAGTAACAGCCAAGCCGCGGCCTCATCTGCGCCCATGCCTAGGGCACCCTTCATTCTCAGGGTGCCAAAACCACCAGCTGCTCCTCTCACGCAGGGGCAGGCCTCTAACCAAAATCGCCATCCACCACCCGAAAAACAAAAGGGAGAGGATACATCTATTAACGCTACAAAAGACCACTCTACGCTTGGCTTCCCTAAGCCTAGGCCCCTGGCCTCTATGCCTTCGCCTGTACCTCAGAGGCAGGATAAAGGTGCAGAAACACAGCCATCTCCTCTTGGCGAGAAAAAGAACAACCCCCCGACTGACGTCATTTGACCTCGGGAGATTCGTCTCTTGGGATGAATGGAAGAAGGCAAGGGGAATAAACAACCTAGTCGAGAGAAGAACCTCCTCGATGCGTTTACGTAGGTCAAACGGGCTCTGAAACAAAAAAATACAATGCTCAGCCTCTATGACCTACTCATGACATCCCGAGAATACCGTGAGGCTATGGTTTGCATGCTGACGTCCATACCTGTGGACGAAGGCTTACCAGTGGAGGAGGAAGCGATACACGCTGTCATGTTTCCTTCCGAAGCTGAGCAACCTAAGCCTACCTCGTTGACCTTTCATGACGAATCCATCAAAGATGATCCTGAAAAAGGTCAAGTGACAACTGAACCCATGTTCATCACCATTCGGGTCGGTCAATACCTGATCCGGAGAGTACATGTGGACGACGGCGCAGCTGCAAACGTCATTCCTTATCCCATCATGGATAGGTTGGGTCTGGTCAACCAGATCATTCCCACGATGACAACATGCATAAAGTCGTTCAATGGAACAAGGGTTCAGGTCAAGGGGACGGTGCGTATCGAGTTTGTGGCAGGAGATCAATTCCCAACGGATGCCACATTCCTAGTCGTCGAGGAGATGCCTGGGTTTAACTTGATCTTAGTGAGGTCCTAGTTAGCCTAGCTGAGGGCGGTTTCATCACCGATACATCAAGAAATACACCTACCTTACGCAGGAGGGGAGGTCGTAATACACGGCGATGAAATCACCCCCAGGACTATCAACAACATTGAGGAAGAACGGGGTTCGGAGATAGAAACATCGGATGATTAAACCCATCTCCAAATCCCTCAACAAATCAAAACCAATGATGACAATTTAGCCTAGGCCAACCTGCCATTTCAGGATGGCAGCGTGGAGGAGTCAGATTGTAAACCCCTCCGCCCTTACGCAACACTGAACGTAAAGGCCTTTAAGAAACAATTGCGAATTAGCGGTTGAACTGAACGGCATTTACGCACATTATCATGTTTTTTTTTACCAATTGTCGCTGTTTACGCTTAGTAGTCCATTTTCGTCCAATGCATATTTACGCTATAGAAATTTTCAATGTTTACGCTTGTCATTCCTTCCTTACGCTATTACATTTCTGTTATGTACGCATTTACGTCTTTTGATCACTTTAGCCTAAATACGCAAAAAAAAAATACATCACCATCAATTATGCTCTCTACATTACGCAAGGGGGCTCGCAACAGCCTTAAACTAGCCGTGGCCCGCAATGGCCTAAAACTAGCTTCCAGATTATGCAAACTTGCTAGATGGCCCGCAATGGCCTAAAACTAGCCATGGCCCGCAATGGCCTTAAACTAGAAATTTTATTCCGTCACAAAATAACTTAGGCAAAATTGTTAACAACTACGCTTACGCTTTGCAGATAAAAACGCAAAAGACAAAATTTAAATAGACATTTAAAATCGCCAAAAAATCTTATAGCTAGTCTTTCAGTCATTCGCATAACCATTGTTGACAACAATCCATAAAACTATGCGTAAATCACAATTACACATCTCCTTTAATGCCACTGTCACCAGTATCTCTCAAGTCCGGCTCTAGTCCTAATAAATCGTCCTCTAGTGGGCCTTCTCTTCTGGGAAGTATTCCTTCATGAAGAATCCCCTCCTCATGAGGTTCTTGCTCTTGCACCAGCTCCGCAGGAGGACGCTCTTCATCACTATGCCCCTCTTCTTGTACCTGTTCCTCAGCTAACTCCCCTTCCCTATCCTCTTTGGATACCTAGATACAGAAAACACATTAGCTAGACAAAAATTGACAACACAATTAGAAAATTTAGACTTAGTCATGATTAAACTTACTCGCGATGGCCCTGCTTCCGCAGCAAAGGGAAGCTTTTCCAAGCCGGCCCATAGGCGCTCCATGATTTCATCTTCCGTCAGGTCAGACCATACTTCATCTCCTAGAGCAGTTCCAGCCTTCACCTTCCCTTTCTCCACACTAGTCCAGCGAGGAGGGTCAGGGAAGAAAGTAGGGACAGTAGTCTGGCCCCCAGGGAGAGTCACTTCCCTTTCCGGGGACGCACTTACAGTCACCTACTCTTGAAACTTCTTGAAGGCTTCGGATGCCCCAATGACGTCCAGGAAGACTCGCAAGGAATGGGCCTCAACGGAAAAATCACGATAATGTTGACGATAAGTGATACTTTCATGCTTATACAAATGCTTGTGGTCCTTTTCCTTCTGCCCCCATTCTTACACACTTGTGCAGTAATCCCTCCAGTCTTGGCTTTTCTGAGCTAACAGCTCTATCTGCATCCGCTGCTCCACCAACGCCCGACTGGTTTGCATGCTATTCTTAATGGCGGTCCAATAACGGGAGTAGTCAATAATAGCAGTGCACCAGTCCTCGTCACCTATTTCTCGTGCCTGTAGGAACTCGCATCGCGACTTTAGGTCCTCGACCTCTTTGGTCAGAGACTCATTCTTCTCCTCTAACCTCTGCACCCTTTTCCAGAGGTTCTCATTAACACCCTTACTCTCCCATAAGGAGCGTGTCGAGCGTAACACACATTTACGCATCTCTTCATAAATGTGGTGTGGCATGACTACCTCATCAGATGGAGGCTCCACTGTGTCCAAATCAATGGGCTCTGTTGGGTCCCATCGAAGGCGAGCTCCTAACAGCAAACATTGTCAATATATATGCTACATTACCACTGGACAATAAGATAAACCTTTTATAACTATAGCGTACCAGCCTCAGGATTGACGTGCTCGAGACACTCGATCATATCGCTAACAACGCCTTCCATGAAGGTGAACTTGTCGGGAAAGTCTCTCCACGCTCTACTCACAGTGGCAGACGTGGATGCATCCTCTTCTCCTGTAGCGTAGTCAAGTTAGAAACTCTAATTATTAACAAAATTCTACAAAGTTTCCAACACGATTGTTACCTCTACCAGTACCAGTGGGAAGCTCCCCAACATCTTCTGCCTCCTTCCTCTCTTCATGGACAAGAGTCTATGCATCGTGCGTCCCAACAGTTGGGGCCTCCTCATGCACAAGAACCTGTGCATGGCTCACACTAATACCTGGGGCCTCTTTTTCTAAAACTAGGGCCCCTTCCCTACGACTTAATATCATTGCCCCTGTTTCAGGGGTCAGCTGCTCCATAATTTTCCCTGGTCACATCACATAATACACTTAATACAATTCAAAATATCTTAAATAAACATTGTGTAATACAAATTTCAATACATTTCTTCCACGCTTACCAGGCGGAGGTTACTCCGTTGAACTCTGACTTCCATGGTTCGACCTGTGCCACTCCTAGGCTCCGCAGAGGCCTCGGTTATATGAAGCCTTTTATGCCGAGCTGCAGGTTCTACAATTTCGGTCGCCAAACGTTTCCCTCGTGAGGCATCGCCAGGGTAAGTAGGCATTATCCCGCCTATGCTGTCGGGGCCTCGCATTCAAGACGCCGCCAGATCTCTGGTCGTTATAGACAGAGAGTCCCCAATCCCTTCTGGGGGATCCTGTCCACGCGTAGTGCTGAAAATGTGAGTAATCCAAGGTCTGGATAACTGGTCTCGGTCTTGCAGCACCCAAACCCCATTCCTTTGGATAACCAAAAATTTAGCAAAATGCCGAAGGCAAGCTATAAAGAAGGCGTAATGCATGTTGAAACAAGACTCGAGCTTCTTGCGAAGCCTGATCATCTCAGTGCGTAACCCCTCAGCAAAATAGCTTGCCCAGTTGAACTAGGTCCCTTCTTCGATAACCTCCCGCATAATATGGGTCTGCTCTATGGAGAAGAACCTCCCCTGTGAGAGTGTTTTGGGGAAAGTCCGGGCTCGAAAAAGGGGATAAACTGTCTTGGCAATTTCTAGTTTGATTCCTTCATAAGGGATCCCTTTAGGCTCCTTCTTGACCCCTACCCACTCCTCCAACCATTTCTGGCAGTCGAGACTCCTCTTCGCCTTTTCCTCTATGGGAAGGCCGTCAGAGGGGACGCTGAAAAGGTCTTCAAAGAGCTGAGCGTCAATGTCAAAACTTACACGCACGTGATGCACGCGCGTGCAAAAACGCTTTGCCCTTTCACTGAAGGAGTTGACCAGCGTTAACATTTCACTGGCAGGGACATCAGGGGTCACGGCTAAAAACAAATGCATTAGCCTCGCTTCTCGTATCTTGGCGACCACCGCAACTGGGGCTGCCGCGTGGCCGAGCTAGCATTGTGCATCCTTGATGTCGCCGTAGTGGAAGAGGAGGGTATTCGCCTCGTGGCCGGAAATTGTAAGGGTAATCTCCCGGGATTCCCTGACTGAGCAATGTAAAACACAAGTCAAATAGAACACTATCACACAACATTCATAATTCACAATTACACCATGCAACAATAGAATACGCAGTAGTTTTACCAGGTCCAAATGGCAATAGAAATAAAGGAAGCTTCCTCTGCACGTCCGCAACGGTAAGGGGCAGATCCAAAGTCCAGTCGTCATGTAGCCACCCAAGATTCTGGTAATTCTCGAAAGCATCAACATAACGGGTGGGGTATTCATGAATGTCGAAGCCGATCTGCCCCATAACACCAATGCGTACGTTACTAGTAGAGGTAAACGCCTTTATTGTCGTTTCAGTCCAGGTTAAGGTGTCACCATCGCCTACTAAAAACCTATACCATACCATGTAGGCTCATCTTATGCTTCACAATAAACTCAGAAAATAGACTTGTAATGACAATGTAGCCAACAAAACCGCTTACCCGCCTGAGTAGTTTACTGTGCCTGGTGGATTCTGGAATTAGGTCGAGACATGACGGGCCACGAACAAAGTGTTGTATGCGTGGTAGCAACTAAACTGGGCCATTTCCCAGATCCAGCCTAAGCACCTCAAGCCTCGGGCGCTAAGGTCTCGGTCCTCGGGACAACCTATATCGATGGCTCCGTTTGTCAAGAAGGCCAAAATTCCCTATGTGGAACCCACTAACAGGTGCTCCAAAATGGCACCAGCAACATCGCCTGACAAATTTGACCATATAATAACGCTGTAGTTATGCAGTAAAAACTACAGAAACTCCAGCGCACCCTTTCAAAACCATATGGCCTTCCTATGCAACCGAGTATGCGGGGGAGGGACATTAGGCACGATTGGGTTTATGCAGCACAAAACCCCAACGATATCTAAGACGATTAGGACAGGCCTTAGCATAACACTGTACAGAAAGCGCAATAAACAGATCAACGTCTAGATTCACATTTGCATGTTTAAATACAGGAAACCTACAAATTACGCTTAACTCGTCCAAACCCTTGCAATAGCGCAAGGTTTGTCCCCGACAATGACGATAAACGCACACCATTAAACCCTCGTCATAACGCAAGGTCCATAGTCTAAAACCCTCGTTCACACGAAACAACGCTACAAAAATAAACACTGCTGAAATAGCACAAGTACGCAAGGAATGGCCTACCGATTCAAAGGCGTAGGGTCCCTCACTTCGACCATCACCTGCGAAGCGCACTGCAGGTTCTCTTGCACCTCGTCGATTTTCATCAATTTCGTGTTCTTCCGTTTCACTTTCGATGCCATTGTCACAGTCTCAAAACTTTCACAGTTTCACACTTCCACGTCTTTGCAAACTATGCGCTCTAAGCTTCTGCTCCTCTTCCTCTTTCTTTGTAACAATTAGAAATTCAAATTCACGACAGCCAACAGCCCACTCTTACTGAAAACTACTTACTTATATGTAAGATTTAACCGACTTGATACCCGATTTCAGCGAGACTTACCCAAATGGTGGTGTTAGTATGAGCTGGAACCCGAGGATCAAGGCATTAATTACGCCAGATATCGCACGCATTACGGTCCGAAACAACCCTAAACTACAATAGCTTATCCTCTCGTAATCAGGTCTCATTAATTACAGGTTGTTCTCAAACTTTAAAATTCAGTTACCTTTACGCAGCAATGTCACGTCACTTCCTGTACACTAAACTAAACATATTCGTTCAAAACTTATAGCATCAAACTTAGTATCTGTCTAATTACTCGCTCATTTGATAATTTTGCAGGATAATCCACAGATGGATGAAATGTTGTTTGCACTGCTAGTTTTAGCAAGTCCACACGGTGAAATCATTAGACAACTTGATCCCACATTAATAGAAACTAATCTAGCCCTTGATGATGTAATTATAGCCATGTCAGAAACATCTCCAGACTGGCTAGAACAATCGACGCGCACGCTAAATCTAGAAGTCGGAGATGTAACCGAAGATCTACTCAATGAGATTTCTGTGGTTACGCATAGGGGCGAGACTAAGACTCTCAAGGTTAGTTCTCTATTAGACCAAAAGACACATGATGACATAAAACAGGTCCTCCAGAGTAACATAACAGTGTTTGCATGGTCATACGAGGATATGCCAGGACTAGACCCAAGATTAATTCAACATAACATAATTCTAGATCCTCATATTAAAGCCGTTAGACAAAAAGCACGAAAGATCAAGCCAGAAGTCGCGCTAGCAGTACGTGATGAATCACTAAGCTGTACCAGGCAGGTTTCATTCGCACAGTTGATTACTCAAACTGGGTATCCAATATTGTAGTAGTTCCCAAAAAGATTGGAGGAATACGCATTTGTATAGACTTCCGGGACTTGAACAAAGCTACAATCAAGGATAACTTCCCGTTGCCAAGTATCGACCAATTGGTAGATACAACTGCTGGACATGCGCTTTTTTCCTTCATGGATGGCTTCTCAGGCTACAATCAAATATGCATTAACCCAGAACATCAGCTAACAATGACATTTATGACACCCTGGGGGACCTTTTGCTACACCATGATGCCTTTTGGCTTAAAAAACGCCAGAGCAACATATCAACGAGCTATGACGTCCATCTTTAGCGATTACCTCTTAGGAAGGCTAAATGATTATGTCGATGATATAGCTGTTAAGTCTTTAAAGTCTAAAGATCATTCAGAGGACTTGGAGTTAGTCCTTCAAAAATGCTCTAAATATGACCTCCGACTTAACCCAAAAAAGTGTGTGTTCGGAGTCAAAACCGGATGCATGCTGGGTTTTGTGGTATCGGAAGCTGGCATACGCGTAGACCCTGACAAAGTCAAAGCCATTGTTGAATTGGCACCCCCTACAAGTCTTAAGCAATTACGCAGATTACAGGGAAGGTTACAATTTATCATGTGGTTCATCTCGAGATTAACCGACAAGTTACACCCTATGCAATATTTGCTTAAGAAGGGGGTTAATTTTGAATGGACAGACGATTGTCAGCGTGTGTTCGACAGCTTGAAGCAGGAACTTCAACACTTGCCAACAGTTTTCCCGGCGCAAAGGGATCAACCATTCTATATCTATCTCGCAACTTCAGACGTAGCCTTAGCAGCGTTACTCTGTCAAAGGAGGGATGATGGGTCAAAAGTACCCATCTACTACTTGAGTCACGCTCTATGTGCATATGAAACGAGGTATAACGAAGTAGAGCGTAATTGCTTAGTGTTAGTATTTAGGCTCAAAAAGTGCAGACATTATCTTTTCCGTAGCCAAGTTAACATCATCTGTAAAAATAATATCCTTAGGGACATTATGCATAACTTGTACGAAAGTAGCAAAATAGCTCGTTGGAAGGCTATCACAGCAAAATTCGATCTGCATTATGTTGGCCAATCTTCTATGAAGGGCCAAGCGATAGCCGACCAATTAGTAACATCTCCTATTGACAGTCAAGCAACCATAGAGCCTGAATTTCCAGACGAATATGTACATAGTGTAAGCCCTGTCTTAACAAGCCCCGAAGCGACGTTGTATTTCGACGAAGCTTCAACCGCTAGAGGTGGCAATGCTGCCACCGTCATTACGCTATCACTTGAGGATGTGCATCTTCACGCTTATCGCTTGACCTTTCCCTGTACAAACAATGTGGCAGAGTACGAGGGGCTCCTCAGGGGATTACTAGCTGCAAGTGAACTTGATGTTCGATACTTGGCAGTTAGGGATGATTCGATGCTCGTTATCAATCAAATCACAGGAGTCTACGCTTGCAAAGCTGCACATTTACAGCCCTACTGCGATATGGCTAAAGATCTTCTGAAGCAATTCGCGCCCATCGATGCCCAACACGTGCCACGAAATGATAACACATTGGCCGATGCACTGGCTACTCTAGCCTTAAACATGCCACAGCTGCTCGACACTTGTCCTGCTTTAATAACAGATTGTACAAGTCCTATCATTCAGGCGACGCACATATCTTCTCTTCTCGAAGAAAGCACACCAGAATGGTATGACAACATTAAAACTTACCTCCTACAAGGCGAGCTACCGCACGAATTGACACGCGTGTAGAAAGATGCAATCCGCAAGCGAGCTAGGTAGTACATAATCATAGGAGACAGTACTCTCTGTAGACGCTCTTTTGATGGTGTGCTGCTTACCTGCGTTAATAAAGACCAAGCACAGCCTATCGTTGGTGAGGTTCACGAGGGATTATGCAGAGGACACGTAGCACCACGAGCTATGGCTTCAAAAATTCGCCGCTTAGGGCACTACTGGCCACGCATGGAAAAAGATTGCCTGACAAAGGTTAAAACTTGTGACACGTGTCAACGTCACGCAAATCTTATACACGTGTCGCCTACAGAGTTACATAAAACTCAGATAACATGGCCCTTTCAACGATGGGGACTAGAAATTATAGGTCCCATTACACCAAAATCTTCCGCAGGTCATAGCTTCATAATTACCGCAACTGAGTATTTTACGAAGTGGGTAGAAGCTATTCCTTTAAGGAAGATCACATCTCAATAGATTTTCCATTTCATCTTAGACAACATTGTAACCAGATTTGGTCTCCCAATGACTATCGTGACCGACAATGGACCACAGTTTAGTAGTACAGAAACCAAATCCTTCTGTGATAGCCTTGGCATTAAACAATCTTTTTCCTCGCCCTACTACCCGTAAGCGAATGGTCAAGCTGAAGCAACAAACAAAGTCATCATCAATTTGCTCAAGAAAATGCTCGACAGCAACAAGAGATGGTGGCACGAAAAAATCCTCTATGTGCTATGGGCATATCGTACTACATGTAGGACAGCTACNGTACAGACGCTTGATACAATCGAAAGGTATCAAGACAAGCAGAGGCAAAAGCATCGTCATAATCTTCAGCAACGTCCGATCAAGAAAGGAGATTTAGTTCTCAAGGCTGTTCACGAACTAGTAGGCAAATTCTCTGCAAACTGGGAGGGCCCTTTCTTGGTGACTGATGCGTATAGCAGTGGAGCATTCAAGTTAGCGGATGTCGACGGCAACGAGTTACCAAACCCTGTCAATCATATATATCTGAAGCGGTACTACATATAGTTGCATCTCTAGTGTGAATATTAGGTATGCCCACGATCGTCCACTACGACGCTAAATTGGCAACAAACGTCCGCTACAACGTAAAACTGGCACTCCCCTCATGCGTCCGCCACGACGTAAAACTCGCAAGTTGTGATCGTCCGCTACGACATAAAACTGGCAATGTTGTACAGGTTTGCCAAGATGAAAAACTGGCATCTTTTGCACACGTCCGCCACGACGCTAAACTAGCACCGGCTGTCCGTCATGACATAAAACTGACAAAGGTAGGTAATCGTCTGCTGAGACGTAAAACCAGCACAGACTTGTCCCAGCACGCGACGCAATGCGTACAAGTGTAATGTAGCCCAAAATCAACTGAGACATGCCCAATCCACATTTATCATCCATACGCACAATACGCAGATGCGCGTATTGTGCGTAGTCACAAATTTCAATACGAGGATAGTCAAGTCAACGATCTTCTGAAGGGTTTGAAACACGTGTCATCACAGCCGTGCCTTCTCCACATATTATCAAACCTATAAATATCCCAGTTGGTGAAGAAAAAAGGAGAACACAGAGAAGAACACCGAGACAGAGAGAGAGCAGCATTTTCTGGCAATCATTTGGCAGCACTATCTTTCCATAGAGACAAGAGACATTTCGCTTGAGCATTGGCAGCAGGAGCGATTACCCCTTTGGCGAAGAAAAAACTTTCTACATTGGTGATCGTCGGCAGTTTCGAGCAAAGACTACCTAAGGAAAAAGGAGCAGATCAGAGATCAAGAGATCATCTAGTGTGGTTTGTGAGTTTCTATTGGTCAGAAACAGTTGATCAATAGATTTCAGAACTTGACCTTCCTTGCATTCCATCTCTGGCCTACGAGGTAGATCGGACTCCATTCTGTATTTCTACTTAGACAGTTTTCCTTGTTATTTTGTGTCTGCTTCACACAAGGCAATCGGGGTCTCCCCAGTGTAACGTGATATACAAAATATTCATTTTTTCGGGTCAAAGCCATAGATCTTGAAATCACGCGTTTCTCTCATGTCTGATTCCTTTTACCGAGTTAGCGTTATCATCGTTATAATTCATCTGCATTGTTTTTCTGTCATTTTGCAACCCGTCGAATCAAATCATTCCACACAACATCCATAATCTCCATCGGTTTACTGATTTAGTAAGTCCCTGTTTGATTGACAAGACCGTTCAGGGCACTGCAGATTCGTTTTCTTTTCCAACACAGCCCTCGCACGAATCCGTGGTTAAGACTGTTTACAAGGATTTTGTTTGGTATTCCAGCTACCGACATTTTCCGTCGTTACAGGAATGGATGCTGATGCTAGGTTAATTAAGGGTTAGTTAGTTAGGTAAAGTTAGTCAATTAGTCTCTTCACCCTTCACCTTATTAGCATAGGAGATAAAACAGAAAAGACATAAAAATCACATACCTCAAGCTTACTTAACCATACAACTGTGACAACTACAAGTAAGTCTGGGAAGACAACGAATGATTAACCTTAAGTGTTCCATGAGGTGTGTAGGCACTTAGTCTGTGGAGTTCGACTGGATTGCACGTGTAATGCTTATATTCGTATGGTTGAGTGTAGGGGTACCTCGCGACTCATCATTGGTGCCATTGCTGGGGACTAAGTGTTTGTGCGCTAAGTAGAACATAAGAAACTATCCACATCGTTGGGAGCTTAAACAAACCCTTAGGGTTAATTAAATGAAAAACTATATAACGGTTAATAGCACACCAAATTAAATCAAGATGTATTCTTCTCATAAGAGCAATTCACCACCTAGGGATCATACTAGAAACAGTCGATAGCATCAAATACATAACCAAAATCCACCAGTTCCTCAACAGCATTGGGTAGTATATACTCATCATGATAAGTATATACCTGATTTTACCTTTATCCTGAATCAGGATGAACTGCTACGATGGAGAGACTTGCAAGGTAACATAGTGTTACCTCTAGATCGGTCAGTCCCAAACATGCTCCTCCGTGTTCTTGCACAGATTAGCATGACACAGCTATATGCTGAATATGTTGTAGGTGATTTAGACACAAGGGATTATCATCCCACAGAAGCACAATGTTTAAGGGACTCATGGTAAGAGGGCCACCATACACTATTAAAGGGCAAAGGGGTCTTGCACATCCTAAGTGAAATTGGAGATGGTGAACCACTTCTAATGGGTTCTCCATCGAATGATGTTTCCCCTCCTAACGATGGTGAGGAGGTGGGGTATCAGAACCTACACTATGATACAGAACCTTAGTTTTAATCCCTGTGAATGCCAAATGTTCACTGAGCGAACAACAACACACAATAAGGATAGGCACTTGGATTGTCATCATGATCGGGGCCGTAGCAGCCGAAGAGAAGGTAAGAAGCATTGTCATGGCAATGGTTGTCCTTTTTCTTCCCCTTCATCACATCACTCACCCTCTCCTTCCAAATTTGGGTGCAGCCATGAAGAGCATAACGATAAGGATAAGGGTAAATGAGATGAGAGGCCTCGATGAGAGAGTCGAGAGAGAGGACGAGGGCACTATAGGGAATCAAGGCATGAAAGAAGGGAAAGTAGGGAACAATGTAGACATCATAGACATCATGAAAGAGATGATCATGATGAATCCCTACTTGCCACCCGAAGTATCCTAGACATCATGGAGGCTGTAAGAATACCTACAAGGCATCAAAAAGATAGCCGAATCAAGCACTTAGACATGAATAATATCCCACAGTTTGAAGGGGGATATAATGCTTATCTGTAAAATCATTTATAAGCATTCCATGATGCCTACGCCTTGTAGATCATAGAGAACAAGTGGCAAAAACTAAAGTTGTTTCCTAGGATACTCACAAAAGAAGCAGAGAGTTGGTACCAGTGCCAGAAACCATTAGGAGGTGGAGTACGATGTTAGAATTGTTTAATGATAAATACCAAATGTACTTCAGAGTGTCTAACATGCATAAGAAGATCCAAGGATGGAAGTAGGGTAATCACAAACCCTTGGATGCTGCCATGGGCTAATATTATGCATTGCTACATCGTTGCCCAGGCCATGGTTATGCATAATGGGATCACCTCTACCACCTCTTAGATGGGCTAAGACATGATATTAGGAGAACCCTTGGGACTTATGCCCAAGGGAGATTATCTAAGCTTAGATCCCATGAAATTCATCGATTTTTGGAGCAAGTAGCCAAAGAAGAAAAGAGAGAGCGTGGAAGAATATAACCGCGATCCTTCCCTTCGAAAGAAGGAAGTGAGATTTTGTGATGAGGAGGATGAGTCACCACTCGAAGAGTTGGTGAATAGAAAAACCTTGCCACTCCAGAAGTTAACAACCGAAGTGTTGGCTAAGGTGGATCAATTGTGGGATTCCTTAGACTCTAGACTTGAAACTATCCTGAAAATCGTAAAGGAGTATACGGAGGAACGAGGTAGTGACTCTGATAAGAAAAACTAGAGAAATTCAGGCCATGCACGTGACAAGGGTAAGGGGAAAATAACTATCTCTAATGAGGTTGTGGATTCGGACACAAACAATGATGATGGATGTGAGATCTATCACTATGACCATCCTAAGGGATGTTGTCCAATCATCTCTCATCTACAGGAGTCTAGGGTGTATGCGCTTAACCCAAGACTTAACAAACGGCAAGCACCCTGAAGGTTACCTTATCCCTAAGGTAACCCAAGACAGTTCCACCAACCGTTAACATACTATCCAAGTGAAACTCTACCACAACCCATTAGGGAACATCAGTAGTGGCAACAACCATAGTCATAGGGGATGCCACCGCCTAGACAATAATACCCCTACTGACAACCAGATCCTTATGGCTACTACGTGTAGTAGCTGATTTTTCCAAGTGACTCTATGGGACATGTAACCCCACAACATCACTACCCAGTTCAGGAGTATTTCCAGACTTCCCCTCCTGGAAGGGACACTCCACATGCATGCCATCCTCTGAATCCACTCGCACCTCTTACACCAGTGGCTCCACCGGCAACCACTCCAACAATGCCAAGGGTACTTTCCACTCAACCGCAGCAACCCAATGTCATGAGGGCTTCCAATCCTCAATTCTTAGTTGATCCTGATAATCTTATGCCAAAAAGACCTTTCTTTAGAACCAACAATCCAACCAAGCCCTTGCCCTCACAAGCAGTTGAACATCTCAACACCTCCATACCAAATAAAGTTTCGGGACCCCCTTCAAACCAGACAGTAAGGCCAATGTACACGGTTATGTTAACACATACTGTTACCGACTAGATTAAGGTAGCTCACCTTCCCAAGAAATTCTCTGATCCTAGGAGCCCTCTAATTTATCTTCAAGTCATTGGAAATGAACCTCATAAAGCTCTTCTTGACTCAGGATCTGGAGTCAAGCTCATTTCACAAGAATTTTATAAAATCTGGAACCTACCTCCACTCAAGAAGAGCAATATTCGCTTAAAGTTAGCTGACCAGTCAATCACTGTTCCTTTGGGACAGGTTAAGGACATTGTTACCACTGTAGGTGGTTGGTCATACCCAGCTGATTTCTTGTTGATCCAAATAAACAATGACAAAGGGGACTTCCCGATAATAATGGGAAGGGCATAGTTGAGTACAATAGATGCATGCCTAGGAATCTACAATCTTTCCCTAGAAATATCCAAGAAAAATACTTTTGGAAAGATTGAGAGGAAGAAAGTTCCATGCATCGCAGATAGTAACACAGGGGGCCATTGCATGTAGAAATCATGGGTGATGTGAAGTTTAACATTGCCTGCATGCAATCGGTGTGCATAAGACATTGACATACAAAAGTACCTATATGCAGCAGCCACACGATAAGAAAACACCTAGTGGCTAATGGCTGATCAAGAGAGTAACTCGATAACATGCATGGAACTGACTGAGGGGATAACTAGTGCTTACGTTGAAAGCGTAGATGCACTTGAGCAAGTTCGTTGCTAACTTCAAGCCCTTAACCTTGAAAACATTAACTGGGGGAAGTTGGAGATTCCTGAGGAATTTAAACAAGAGCCCCTAGATTTAAAACTATTGCCCACCGGTCTGGAATACATGACCCTTCACAACAGAAAACTGGTAATAATCAACGCAAAGCTTGCTCCCACGCAAAAAGAGAGTTTGCTGAAGGTGATAAATAAATGGTCAATAGCCTTTGCTTGGTCATACCCTGAATTAACCTGAATAGATCCTAGGATATGCCAGCATAGGATTCACACGGACCCCTCCATAAAGCCTCAAAAATAACTGCAAAGGCAATTGAACCCAAAGTTCAAACAAATAGTGAAAGAAGAAATAGAGAAAATTCTCAAGGTTGGGTTCATTTATCCTATTGTTAATAGCGAATGGGTTAGTCCTCTAGCAATCGTACCTAAAAAAGGAGGCAAATGGAGGCTATGTATAGACTTTAGCCTATTAAATATGGCAACATTCAAGGATCACTTCCCATTGCCATTTGTTAACCAAGTCTTAGACACTATAGTGGGGCATCGCTACTACAGTTTTCTGGATGGTTATAGTGGGTACAACCAAATACGAATCGCACCAGAAGACCAAGCCAAAACAACATTCACCAGTCCTTGGGGAACATTTGCATATAAACAAATTCCATTTGGCTTGTCCAATGCCCCTGCCACGTTCCAACGATTAGTTCTAAGAATATTTCAATAGCAAATAGGTAACGAAGTAGAAGTCTTTATGGAAGACTTCTCCACTTATGGGACAAGCTTTGATCAAGCCCTAGACCGGTTAGAGTAAGTGCTGAAACAATGCATTGAAACCAACCTAAAGCTCAACTGGCAGAAAATCCATCTGATGGTTCAAGAGGCCGTAGTACTGGGACATAAGGTTTCACAATCAAGAATAGAGGTAGATCTAGAAAAAGTTAAGATCATCCAAGGAATCACTCGACAACCAAAAATAGTCAAAGACATCTGGTCATTCCTTGGACACACTGGCTACTACAGGAGATTTATTGAGAACTTCTCCAAGATTGCCAAACCATTGGTAGAACTAACGAAAAAAGATGCATCCTTTGAATGGACCAGGGAATGTGAACTACCATTCCAAACTCTAAAACAAAGACTTGTGGAAACCCCTATTCTATCAGCCCCCAACTAGTCCAAGCCGTTTCATATAATGACCGATGCATCTAACTATGCCTTAGGAGTTGTACTAACACAATTAGATGAACAAAAATGCCCTTATTACATTCACTATGCAAGTAAGAGTATTTCCGGTGCACAACTCAACTACAAAACTATAGAGAAGGAATTAATGGCTGTTGTGTTTGCACTGGACAAATTTAGGCACTGTGTGTTAGGATACAAAGTGTACATTCATACAGATCATAGTGCCATTAGGTTCCTTATGAACAAGCCAATGGTTAGCCCTCGTAGTATACGTTGGTTGGTAATCCTTTAGGAGTTCGATCTAACGATAGTAGATCGAAAAGGCACCAAGAACGTAGTTGCTAATCATTTATCTTGATTGCACTGGGATGACAAAGAGGATGAATATGTCATATCTGATCATTTCCCTAATGAAACCCTCTTTGTTGGTGTAGTGAATAATCAACCCATGGGAATAAATTGGTATAGTAGCATTCTTACTTATCTCCTTTCCCAACAAACACCAAAAGGGTTGGACTTTAGGAAGAAACAACAGTTTCTTCACAAAACCAAGTACTTCATGGAAATCAAGGGACAACTCTATAAAATTTTTCCTCATGGTTTAGTTCGCTGGTGTGTGCCCGATGAGGATCAATTAAGAGTTCTCTAGGATGCTCATGAGGGTCCTTGCGGGGGCCACTATGCAGGGAGACAAACAACCATTAAGATCCTGCTTGCAGGATACTACTGGCCAACGCTATTTCGGGATGTCCACCAGTTTGTCCAATCTTGTGAGCACTGTCAACGTGATGGTGGAATGACTACTAGAATGGAGGATCTACAACAATGGATTCAACCTTTGGAACCCTTCGACATTTGGGCGATAGATTTCATGGGGCCCATTACACCAATGTCCAATGGGAAAGCCTACATCATTTTTGCCATTGACTATTTAACCAAATGGGCTGAAGCAGCTGCTGTAACAGATTGCACATTGTCTATGGCTGCACGATTTATACAACAAAAAATCATAAACCGGTTTGGTGTGCCACGTGCACTCATCTCTGATAATGGAACACATTTTACAGGTGCAACCTTTCGCAAGTTGATGCAACGCTTAGGGGTTGAACATAAATTAACCACACCTTATCATCCCCAAGCTAATGGCCAAGCCAAGGTTACTAATCGGGAGATTACGAGAATATTAATGAGAATAATTAGCAAATTTAGGCGACATTGGAACATGAAACTGAACGATGCTCTCTAGGCGTACTGCTCCACTTGGAAACCCCCTACAAGCTACTCTCCCTATGAGTTAGTATACGGAAAACTTCCAAAGCTCCCAATACAGACTGAGCTCCATACACTATCCATGGCATGTGACCTTTACCTTGACCTCAACCTAGCACAAAAACAAGGATTGGCAACTCTAAATGTGCTAGACAATAATATATTGGTTGCTCTGTCATCAAATGAGTTGCACAAGGCACATAACAAATAGTGTCATGACTTAAGAATTTGAAGGGTTAAGTATCAACCAGGTGATAAGGTCCTTTATTGCAATCCCATGCATGTACCACAGCATATGAAATTTCAAACATTATGGGAAGGACCCTATATTATTCATACAACCTTTCCCTTTGGAGCCATGAAAATATACAAGCCTGAAAGCCCGGATAAGACGTTATTGGTTAATGTGCAACAAACAAAACCCTTTTGTGAACCAAGAACAACCAATGTAAATTACACCTCTGATAATGGACAACCTCGCTCGCTATTTCAGATCTCTCCCTTTCCATTCAGTCATGGGGGAGATAGCCATCTATGTTGATCATTGGAGGTCCTCAATTCTTTTTAGTTTTTTTTTTTTTACACATTTTTGTTCTACACATTTTTTTTCCACTTTTTTGTTTTACACATTTTTGTTTTGCACATTTTTGTTTTACAAATTTCTTTAACTTTTCTTGTTTTTGTTTTACAACATCGTTCATACTTTTTTATTTTTTGTGTGTGTTATCCATCCTGTAAGTTTGTCACCCAATAAGTGTTGTTCATGATGGTATGAACTGTTTTCCTATTGATTGCTAATGTTTGGTTTTTACCTTTAAGTTACGATGTTGATACTAAGGTATGTTTCTTTTGATATGACAGGCAATGAGTCCACTTCATCCATTCATCCACAAAAGTCTATGGTCTCTCTTGGCTTGGAACTGTACAGTTCCCTTCTTCAAAATAATAAAAACTCTAATAAACCGGTGACTAGTAGTTCTCAAACCAATGAAGGACTCAAGGATTGAAAAGGGTGTGGCTTCATGAGAACTTGATGCATTTGTGTTGGCCATTCTCTTGGGTGCTTGGATGTTTTCTTCTTGAGTTTTCTTACCACTTCAACGTTATCCAATTATCGAGAAGCTAAGTAAATAAAAATAATAAGTCTTTGCATGGTGTGGTTCTCACGCATAAAAAAAATAAAAATAATAAAAACAAACAAGAAAAAGAAAAGAAAAGAAGTGAGAATTCAAAGCACACCCCTTAGAAAAAATAATCATGTGGGCTACAAGCACTGGTTATGGAACTAAAATAAACATGTTCCCTCTAACTAAGGCCCTTCTCGCTTTCCGTTCTCTCTTTCTTTGTTTCGTCGGAATGGTGGTGGCTCTTGGGTAAAGGCATTCTTGTTCTTCAAGTGGATGGATTGGCCGAATGCATTAATGCAAAATCACTGGATGTGGTTTTTTTGAAGCTGGACTTGGAATGAGATTTACCAAGTCACATTAATCATTAACTACACAAGGGGTTGTACATCACCTTGTTCTTGAGACTCCATTCCACTCTCTCCTTTCCATCCTTCTTTCCCCATCTATCACCTCATTGCGAGTTATATCAGTAGTCCATATCTTGGTGGATGCATTGTTTTCTTTTTGGTAAATTCTTGCAGTTAAGACTTTAACTCTTGTTCCAAATGACATTCCCAGAGCCTACAAATTCTTTGAATATGGGTTTGTCAAGGCATTAAGGGCATGAGCCTGCTTTGGGGAGGACCCACTAGCATTCCTACTTGGTGCATCCGTTAAATTATTTCCCTTAACATTTTTTGCAATCCACTCTATTTTGTTCATTTCCATCTTGACATCCACTTCATCGACGTTATAGTTGTCTCTTTTTTCCCATCTTTCTCGTTCTTTTTCTTTCTCCATTCTATCACTACCAGAGGTTCACTCTTAGTCATGGGGGTCCTAGTCCAATGTTTTTGATTTTTTCCTAACCCCTACACCTTCGGTAGTCATCATTAATATATCTCCAGATCCGTATCAGCCATACCACAACCCAGCCAATGGACCTTTTACCGAAGCAAGGTATCAATTACATGATGATTCATTTACCCTTGCTAATATAAGACTATGTTTTGTGTGCAGATGGCAATCATATAACAACAGATTGGATCTGGAGGGAACACTTGGAATGGATCGATGTTGAAGCAATTATGCAAGGAATGAGATTGATGGCGTGCTTACGGATGGACAACGAAAGGCACAATCTTGGCGTTGGCAGCAGCAGACTTCTTTTCTCTTCTCTCTTCTCTCTCAACTGCCAAATGAGGCCTGATGTCAAATGTATAAAGTATTCACTCTTGTTGTCGTGAACACCAGTTTTGTTTTGTCTTGTAATGATGATCCGTTCACATGTCATCTCATTCACCATTAGTTTCATTTGAGTTAGTAATCCCATACCTTCCCAATATTATTGTAAGGAACTCAAGGATGAGTTTTCATTCAGTCATGGGGGTATGATGGAATGCGATATCGCGTCCGACGTGATATCACATCGCCCACGATATCCCGTACGTGATATTGCATTGTCCCCCATGATATCGCGTATGCGATATCGCGGTGCACTGCCAAGTCTATAAATAAGAGGCGAATCTCCCTTGTTTCACATTCTAGGCCTAGACCGTAGCGAAACTCTGGCAGTTTTACCTCTCCATAGATAGAATAATTTCCATATGCCCGTAGTAGGAACTCCAAAGTGAATAGATCTTTATTCAAGCAAATATTGTACCTGAACACAAGTTTGTGTACAGCAATAAAGACGAACTTCTTGGATAAACCTTGCAGTGCATGGACTAGGCTAATTAGGACTTTATTTACTATTATTTATTGTTTATCATTTAAATTATTTATTAGTTAAATCTCTCTCAACCCTTCTCCTGTAGTTAAGTGCATTCAGTACGACTGCTTCGAGCACGTGCATTACGCTTGGGAATCCCAGTAATGAATAGCATTTGGTAACCAAGGTTGCATTGGTTTAGGGTGTGAATGGTAAGTGGGAATGGATGATGATGCTAGGTTAATTAAGGGTTAGTTAGTTAGTTAAAGTTAGTCAATTAGTCTCTTCACCCTTCACCTTATTAGCATAAGAGATAAAAAAAAAAGACATAAAAATCACATACCTCAAACTTACTTAACCATACAATCGTGACAACTACAAGTAAGTCTGGGAAGACAACGAATGATTAACTTTAAGTGTTCCATGAGGTGTGTAGGCACTTAGTCTACGGAGTTAGACCAGATCGCGCATGTAACTCTCGTATTCATATGGTTAAGTGTAGGGGTACCTCACCACTCATCAGCAGGAGTCATTGAGGTTTCGGCCAAAGTTTGAGCATCCCGTGCTCTTGTGAGATCTGCTAGTGGCACAAAAATTACATTGAACAATTCTTCGATGTGGTTTGTGACCACTTTTGCAGCTCCCGTGGGATCCTAGTGTTGCATGACCACCATAGTTGCCCCTTCACCAGTTTCTAATTGCACTTGAAAAGATGCCATGTTTTCTGAGATCTGTTGTGACCAACTACTTTTTCCCTCCTCCTGTATGAATAGACACTTCACCCCTTGTGTGATAAAAAGAAATAGTGGATGAATGACATTGTCAATGACGCGGAAGAGATTTACGTCATCATGACTTCCCCAACTAACTGTCTTAGTGATGGCCCTAAGATGGCCCATCGACGGTCTGTAGTCTTGCAGCGGTGGCGATTGATCTTGGCCTGTGCTAGGCCCTGCTTCCTATTGTTGGCTGGGTCCTGTACTTGGAGGTTGGCTGGGTCCTGCAAGTTGAGTTGTAGTTGGTCCAGCCGTCTATTCTTCTTCTTCTTCTAGTCCTAGTGTCTCACCAGTAATTTTCCTTGCGGTTGGTGGCTTTAACAATTCTGCATATGAGGCATTTTGGTTGAAGGACATCATTAGTGTACCCCTTGATACCAGCATGTTGGCAAAGCTTTCTGATAAGACAAGGGAAGGGCAACACCATCTTTTCTGTCTTCTATTCCTCAAACCACCTCAGGATCCCTGTTAAATATAGATGGGGTAGGTTAGCATTAACCTTTCACATCAACACTGCATATCCTCTTGCCGCATACATTGATATTCTTTTTAAGCCCTTCGTGAAGAAGAGGTGATATGTTCCAATTTTGAAGTAGATTCTCTCTTCTATCGTCAACTCACCAAATGTCTTATCTCTACCATATGCCCTTTCTAACCAATCCCATCACACATCGGGGTCAGAATGGGTGGATAACTGAGCAACCTTGGGCCCTATATTTGAAAGGTTTAACACTTCCAAAATGGCCTGCATGGAGAAATCGACTGTTACACCACAAATATTGATGGTGGTGCCTTGTTCCCTATTGTGCCAGAATTGGTACATCTCCCCTAGGTACCAGGCACCACTTTCAAAGAGGGCATGCCATAAGGGAGACCCTTTGAGGTGATCCCTAATAGCCTCAGGAGTGAACTCTGCAAAATATTCAAAGTTTAATTCCATAATCACCGCAGTGAATGTGGACTTTTCATGGATGGCCTGAACAAAATCTTGGGAAAACGTGAGATGTTGTCCCTATTCATGCACTGCAACAGCTCCCCCTTCTGCCTGCCCAGACTATATGGTAGGAGGGTCATCTTGATGAATGCTAAATGATTATTCCTCTTGTTCTGCATGTTATCCAGTAGGATCTTATCTTCCACCTCTCCTAGGTCGTTTGCTTCCACCTTGAGTAGGACCTTCCTATTATCCACATTTCGGGGCCATTTGCAATCACACGGGGCCAAGCATTAGCAAGGTTGTTTTTGAAGTTAATTTATACCTTACTGGTTGCCTTAATTAATTTATTTATTTTATCTCTGTGTGACATTGCCCAAAAGATTGCAATAATGAGTCCGTTTTACTTAGGTGGTTTCCAATTTTAATTTCCCAGTGTACCTAAAGGATTAAATGATTTTTTGGCATATTTTATTCTTAATTTACAACTAATTACCCTTGATAATGTCCTTTGGGCAATGATAAATTCTAAAAAAGTTAGGTGTTATTCGGTAGGTGCCCCTCCCCCACGACTAAGCTGAACACTCCGGGTTCAAGCAGGTTCAAAAGGAATGAAAATCGAAGTACCAATGGGCAAGATATAGATATGAAAGCAAGGGTCACACAATTGCAAGTCGTAGAGAAAAAATTCGAAAACTCCCCTACGTGAATGGTAAGAAATGATGCTAAGTGTTGCGCGCGCGCGGGGGGGGGGGGTGTTGCCTATTTATAGGTTTTGTGGAATGCGATATCATGTACTATACATCATGTATGCGATATCACGGTCCTAGTGACATGAGGCACAAGAAAAATGTCAAATTTTTTAAAGATTTTCCTGAAGTCAACATTGTGACTTAGGACATTGGGCTATTATTAAGGGGTTCTAAGGTAATTAGGTGGTTTTGAAGGCACAAATAATGATATGTGGGTGGATTTGACAAATAAGGCCTTGGGTGGTAATTGAGAGAAAAAGGCCATGTAATGGATACATAGGAATGTTGAAATTCAGAGGGGTAATAGTAGGGAAAGAATATTATGAAAAATAGGTTGAGGATGAGAAATGGTGTATGTGAGTTGTGTAATTAGTGAAAATTACAAAAAATTACACAAGTGGGTCCTCCCCAAAGCAGGTTCCAACCTATAATGCCCTTGTGTAACCACACATAAAAGTGTCTGTGGGCACTAGAAGGGTTAAATGTAATCCACACTAATTCCACAAAACACACACATGTAATTATCACCAGAATGAGGTAAGAATTCTACGTTACACACAACACAAGCTACAATTACACAAATCGTGAGATGAGACAAACCATAGAATGGGATTGTAGAGATTAGGACATGAGGTAACTGACCCAGGGCACAGTGAATCCTGCGTGTAAAGCATGATTAAGGTGTCATTAACCCGTCATTCCAAGATCAGGACCAAGTCCATTCTGCTGACCAGTGACATCGCATTGTTTCATCTCATGATGAGCAACTATGAGAGTACCATAACAACAAGGCATACGATCACTTAGCATTTTATTCAAGGGAGAAGTGATTTTTGTTTTGTGGCACTTCCTTTTTTTCTTTTTCTTTTTTTTCTTTTCTCTTTTTTTTTCGATTGTTGAATCCAGAGAAGCTACCAAACTTCAGGCATAGGTGCATGTCTTTCCAGTGGGACCCCCTAGAACAGCATTGGATTTTTGAGTTCCCTTTTGATTACTCTTACTCCCATTTTTCATTAGATCTACAAGGATCTTAGTATAACCACGTTGCATGATAACTCCCACAGAGGTCACCAAAGAAAATCCACAAGTCCCCTTGATGTCACACCCTAATCATTCCCTCTTGGTCCATTCTTCTTCATTCTAGGTACAATGAACACAAAATTAATTTTAAGTTGTAAGAATGTCAAGAATATCACTATACCCTCGAACAGAACCTCTTATTTGTAGAGTGGATGAGTGGTGCAGTGGGCTCACTGTCCAAATAATTGATCACTCGAGACTCAATAACATAGAACACATTTCAACCACCAAGCCACATGAGTGTTTTATTTATAGATGAGATTACTTATAAAAAATGTAAAAGGACAAAAAGACAAAAAGATAAAAAAGATAAAACAAGAAATTAAAAAATGAAAAACTGGAAAATAAAAAGTTATAAAATTAAAGAAAATAAAAAGTGATTATTAATCCTACTTATTATTAGAATGGGGGATATCCCCCATAATTAATCAGTTGAGGATGGCAAAGATTAATAAATGGAAGATGAGGATCCTTGCATGTTGGAAGTATTGAAACTTGGTCATACTTACCCCATCGGGGTTCACACACTTGATTATAGTAAGCATAGTGGGGCAATTTATACGATGTAGTTCCTGGATAACGAGTTGACCCACTATGATATTAAGAACCGTTAGATGGTATGAAAGGATCGAGATGATGCCTTCCATGGCTATGTTCATTGGGTTGTATTATTGTTGGAGTGTGAGTTGGTGGCCCTAATGAAGTAACATGAGGTGTTGGGTTCGAAGATAAGGATGCACCACAGGGTTGTACTTGTGCTGAATTGGAGGGTGCAGTGGCCTCGGAATTGTGTTGTCCCTTCTTAGGATCATTTCTAAAGAAGGGACGCCTTTGATGTTGCTGAGGTCTCTCACTGCTGTTGGTAGTAGCAGCATAAGTAACATTCGTGGGTTGTTGCTATGGTGCAAACACTTTAGGAACAGTTGGTGGTGATGTAGAAGGAGGGAAAGGATGAGAATGTTGAAAATGAGGAGAAGTGTAGGATGCATAAGGCAGTGGTTGTGTTGAAGGCATGGGCTAATAGTATTGAGGAGAATGATAATGCGACGAGATAGAGTATGTTGGCCTAGCTGGAGAAACAGGGTATTGGACTAGATAAGTGTTTGGGTTCGGCTAGTACAGAGGGTGTCTCCAATTTTGGGGATGATTTCCCCCATGACTGGGATTGTTGCCATTATGATCAAACACAGTATCTCTGTACGAACTCTGGGTGTAACGTATTTCCCCAATGCTCATATAAATGTAACAAGATTGGGCATTGGCCCTTGGGGTGATCGTACAGGCAAATGTTACATTCATATGTATGATTGGTAGTTAAGTTCTTATTCTCTTCTACCCTTCTTTTCGATTGTCTAATGTTTTGTCCAATCTTATTCTCTATCTCCAATAATATCAATAAATTCTATCTCCAATAAGAAGCAAGATAAAACATTAGACAAAACTCTATCTCCAATAATATCAATAAATTCTCCACTTTTTATATGCCCATTCCAACATCTTATTGATCTTTGCCTCGACTTCCTCCAACGATTGTTGTACTAGCAAAGATGGTTCTTTCACCTTGAGATTGGTTGATTTCTGCTTTTTATGATCATGGACCTTTGTTAAGTTGAGATTTTGGTCCCGTTGATGTTTTTCAACACTCTCCCATCTAGCCATTTCTCCTTCTTCTTTTGCTACTTGCTTAATAAGCTCTTGGACTTGATGGGTTCATAGTTCGTATAGTTGACCTTGGGCATACATTCCTAAGGTCTCTCTT
>MNCI01010504.1:43587-65437 GCA_015680685.1 Gnetum montanum
TCGCCACTCATCATTGGCACCATTTCCGGGGATGGTGCTAGTTATCTAGATTAGTTATATCATACAAGGTCACTATATAGGAATTAACGATATATCTGTTAGCAAGAAATAATTATAAAAAGTCACACATAAATTCATACACAATTTCACAACCATGCCTCTCCTACAAGACTATAATAATGCCACACCTAGTTAAGAAGTTCATTAGAGAACCAACGAATTATATGACAATGAAGATTGGAGTACATAACCCGAGGTGGGGGTTTCTTATAAACATAAACAAAAACAATGTCATCCCAACACACGAAAGCATAACTTACCCAATGACAATGAACCCCTATTGGCCACTACAAGCCTAACACAAATACAAGAGGCTGTTTGAATCTCACGTAGGCATCGTAAAGAGAGTCGTCTACCCATGCTCGATTTAAACAACTTCCCTAATTTCTTAGGAGGTTATGACTTAGATCTACAACAACATTTACAACCCTTCTATGATGCCTGCACATGGAACAACATTGATAACGGTTGGCAAAAACTCAAGCTCTTTCCTATAACACTCGTTGGCAAAGCAAAAGTATGGTATAGATCATTAAAACCAAATTCAATNGCCCCTACACGCAACCATACAAATACGAGCGTTACATGCGCGATCTGGTCGAACTCTGCAGATGGACTAGTTGTGGCATCTAGATAGTTAGCCTTAGGTCACAGTTCGTTGTCTTCCCACCTGGACTAGCATTATCTTTGTTACATATGGTTTAGTCCAGAGTGAGGTGTATGATGTGGTTTCTAATCTAACGCTGCTCCTGAAGGTAATGGAAAGTAAGATTCACTAATCTAGGAGAGAGAGGGTGAGAGAATCTAAACTAGCCTAAGTGTGATGAGCATCTGTTCCTTGATTATCCGTACACATCTTGGACTTCGTGCATGAATACCACTGGGATTACCAAGCGCAGATCCTAGGTACGCTACTGGGTTACCAAGTAGTCACACTTAAATGCTCGTAATCAAGTCGTACTCATTCCGCGTTTTAACATGAGTTTAAGGGTAACAGAGATTAACTAGGAAAGTAGTAAATAACAATTAATTAAATGATTAAACTAAAAGAATGCTGCAATGATGAAGTAATCTCGATCTTTATTGCCAGTCATGTGTGTGTCCAAGTACGTCACACTCGAATAAGGATGTCGTACAATTACAATCATCACACTGCGGGCATACACAGAGAGGAAAAGGGTTGAGAGAAAGAAATTAAAACACTTAAACTAACTGACTACTTTGCTCATCTGTCTACCTCTTATTTATAGATGAGGAGACAGGCTGTGATATCGCAGTTACACAAATGACAACTCATCAAGTATGTTGACCCAATTGGGGAAACAAGATGTTGAATTAGATAAGCATTTAGATTCGGATGATATGAAGGGTGTCTCCAGTTTAGGGTTGGCTTCCCCCATGACTGGGATTGTTGCCACTGTGATCGAACATAGTATCTCTGTATGAACTTTGGGTGTAACGTGTTTCCCCAATGCTCATATAAATGTAACAAGATTGGGCATTGGCACTTGGGGTGATTGTATAGGCAAATGTTGCATTCATACGTATGATTGGTAGTTGAACTCTTATTTTGTTCATCCCTTCTTTCCGATTGTCTAATGATATTTTGTCCTGCTTCTCGGGTTGTCAAAACTCTATCTCCAATAATATCGATATATTCTCTGCACTTTTTATATGTCCATTCCAACATCTTATTAATCTTTGCCTTGACTTCCTCTAATGATTGTTGTACTAGCAAAGATGGTTCTTCCCCCTTGAAATAGGTTGATTTCTCCTTTTTATGATTATGGACCTCTGTTAAGTTGAGATTTTGGTCCTGTTGATGTTTTTCAACACTCTCCCATCTAGCCATTTCTCCTTCTTCTTTTGCTACTTGCTTAATAAGCTTTTGGAATTGATGGGTTCATAGTTCATATAGTTGACCTTAGGCATACATTCCTCGGGTCTCTCTTGTTTCATCACGAAGCCCATCAATGATATGGTATATTAGCCTTTCCTCGGAGAACTCATGGCCTGGACAGTTGTTTAACAATGCATAATTTCTTTCTAAGGCCGTGTCCAAGGGTTCATGTTATGCTTGTTTCCACTCTTGGATTTGTTTCCTCAAGGCCGACACTCTTGCGTTGGTTTGATATCTTTCATTAAAGAGTTCTACCATTGTTGGCCAACATTGTATTGAATTTGGTTTTAACAATCTATACCATACTTTTTCTTGGCCAACAAGTGTCATAGGAAAAAGCTTGAGTTTTTGCCAACCGTTATCAATGTTATTCCATGTACAGGCATCGTAGAAGGCTTGTAAATGTTGTTGCGGATCTAAGTCATAACCTCCTAAGAAATTGGGAAAGTTGTTTAAATCGAGCCTAGATAGGTCGCTCTCTTTACGATGCCTACAGGAGATTCGAACAGCCTCTTGTATTTGCGTTAGGCTTGTAGTGGCCAGTAGGGGTTCATCGTCATCGAGTAAGTTATTCTTTCGTGTGTTGGGATGATGTTGCCTTCGTTTATGTTTATAAGAAACCCCCACCTCAGGTTGTGTACTCCAATCTTCATTGTCATATAATTCGTTGATTCTCCAATGAATCGCCTGACTAGATATGGCATTATCGTAGTCTTGTGGGAGAGGCATGGTTGTGCAATTGTGTGTGAATGTATATGTGACTTTTTGTAATTATTTCTTCTTCCTAAGAGACATATCATTAATTCCTATACAGCGACCTTGCATGATATAACTAATCTAGATAACTAGCACCATCCCCAGCAACGGCGCCAATGATGAGTGGCGAGGTATCCCTATACTCAACCATACGAATACAAGTGTTTCATGCGTGATCCGGTTGAACTCCGTAGATGGACTAGTTGTGGTATCTAGACAATTATCCTTAGGTCGCAGTTTGCTATCTTCCCACCTGGACTAGTATTAGCTTTGTCACGTATGGTTTAATCCAAAGTGAGGTGTATGATGTGTTCCTATGCTAACACTACTCCTGGGTATGATGGTAAATAATATTAACTAAACTAGGAAGGAAAGAGAGAGAGGGTAAGAGAGAATCTAAACTAACCTAAGTGCGATGAGCATCCGTTTCTTAATCATCTGTACACATCTTGGACCTCATGCACAACTACCACTGGGATTACCAAGCGCATAGCCTAAGTACGCTATTGGGTTACCAAGTAGTCACACTTGAATGCTCATGATTAAGTTGTACTCATTCCACGTTACTAGGAGATAAGGGTGAGAGATATTAACTAAGAAAGCAGTAAATAACAATTAAATAAATAATTAAACTAAGTGAATGTTGCAATGATGAAGTAATTTCAATCTTTATTGCTGGTCATGTGCATGTCCAAGTACGTCACACTTGAATAAGGATGTCGTACAATTACAATCGCCAAACTGCGGACATACACTAGGAGAGAAGGGTTGAGAGAGAAACTGATGTAAAAAGAAACTTAAATTTTTCAACTCTAACTACTAACTCTAAAAATTGTCTGTCAGATCTGTCTACCTCTTATTTATAGATGAGGAGATAGGCTATGATATCATGGCCAACAAAATGATAACTCATCATTAACCTAATAACTTCTTACCTAACAAAACAATAAGCTAACCACTTCAACTATATATTAACTTTATTAAACAAATCAAGAGTATAATAAGGTAAAAACATAATCATAATTGATTTTTCCGTAACCTTTGGGTCTTAATCTTTAATATTTGGGAAAAATGGCCAATTAGAGAAAGTTGCTAGAAGAATATCTACGATGATATGGATAAATAAATTAATTTCTCAACCAAATCTCATAGCTGGAATAGCTCAGTTGGTTAGAGCGTGTGGCTGTTAACCACAAGGTCGGAGGTTCAAGCCCTCCTTCTAGCGAAAAATAGATATTTTTTTCTATGTTAAAATCATTTGGAAAGCATCAGCTCATATCTATTTATATAAGAATTGATTCTTTACCACTAGCTTTCGTTGGAATGCCTATAATATTTCCCTTGTACCTAAAAGAAAACGGCATTGACACGATTTTCATTTTTCCGTTTCTCCTGCTGAGTAGTATTTTAGATCATGATCTTACGTGCAGGAAAATATTTGTTAAAACGTCTTTAATCCTACAAACAACCAGTGATATAATCTTCTTGCTAGACTTTACAAGGAATGAACACAGGCCCAGATAACTGTCATGAGCACCCGCCTGGACCAAGATAATTCATGTCAACAAAATCTCGTAAATTGAGGGAAATTTTAATATCATGCATTACATATAAATAAATCAATTAGACATGAATGAACCCATCATTCGTAGCATATAGGCAACAGAAAGATTAAAAATTTCGGTGCAACAAACAGAGACATTAAAGAGACTTCTTGCAAAGCATCCAACAACAGCGTTAACGTTATGTTAGGGAAGGCCACATAGTGTCCTGACAGAAGCTATAATGGAATCAACCTGATCAGGCAAGTAATTTGTTCCAGCCAAAGGAAGATGTTTGCGGGCTTCCTTCCTGTCAAAGTAGAAAGCCCCGGACTTGAGGTTTTCCTTCGGCTGCATTGACAGCCAAACAATTGTATCTGCACCCTGTTCTGCTGTTCTAAGCTTTCCCTCAAGCCTATTTTGAAAAGAATATAACATCAGATGTCAAAGGCAATGATTTCATTTATAGCATTTATTTGATAAAATTTAACGAATTTTTTCAATTTCATACCTCTCGTTGAACTGTGGCAAGGATCTTGCCACGCCTGGAGTTGCGGACCATCCAGGATGCATTGAGTAAAACCCAATGCCTCTGTTAGCATAAAGTTCTGCCCATCTTTCGGTTATTGCTACCTGAAAAACCCACCAATGTTACACCAGCTTCTTTCTCTGTGGAACTCTTAGATAAGAAAACAATCATTTCGTTCAATGCAAAAATTCTATTAACACAGATGTGTCAAATTCCGGCCTTTCTGTCTAGCTAAAGAGATGAATATATACATAATGTTACTATAACGAATGAAGTATAAAGTTTCCTCCTTTCCATTGTTATTTATATAGAAGATGCTAGAGAATGTTTTTCTCAGCTAAAATCCATAATGACTGACATAAATAATCAAAGATCAACCTTGAAATGGCAAAGTACTCGTTGAATAGCTCTCAATGATGTGGGGATGGACAAGGTATGGATATCAGGATGTTACCGGATTTTTCAATGAATGCAGATAATCAAATCTTTTAATGAAAGTGAAAAACAGAGTGAGAGAGGAAAATCACATGCAACTGCCACATAACACCCTTGCAGTTAATAGTAGAAAGGTTGCATACAGTTTCGTTTTCAAGGGCAACTGCTTAAGTTACAGAATAACAAGCAACTCTTAAACAAACAAAAGAAACCAAAAGCAACCTTGGCCTTGCTAAATATTCAGCAAATTGCTGGGCCAAGGCTCCAATACCCATACCAGTGATAATAAGTGTGATTGCTAAATAAATTATTAAAAATAAATTACTGAATGAGTGCATATTCGTACAGTAAATTATTATACTGAAAATGTTTTTGAATGAAACATGTGCATCTACCTGTAATCGCTTATTACGGGCATACTGAAGAGTGCCATCAAAATCACCTTCGCTGAACTGCATATAACATCACCATGTACCGAATCAGTTTCTTAAAGCAGCCCCATAACGTGAAAATATTACAACTGTTAAAAGTACTCCTAAGAAAAATCCATGCCTGCAAGTCATCAGTCAAAGGAGCAGTATACATTCCACCAGATGAGACAGTTATCACACGCGCATATGGAGCAGCCATTTCTAAGGATGGCAAGAGAAGTTCAGTAACTGCATATGTTCCAGCTACATTGATAGCAAAGTTAAATTCAAGCCTACAAAAATAAAACTTTATCAAAAATGTTTTTCTATTAATGCTAAAGCAATTCAAAAATTCATTTCAATGGACAACAAGAAAAAGAAAAATATCACATGGAACTATTTCTACAAACCCATCAGCACTTGTCAGGCGTTTATGTTCCAATAGTCCAGCATTATTCACCTTGAAAAAAGAATTAATACAGAAATAAGCTTCCTTCTTTACTGCATTGAAAATAAAGAAATTTGTGCATATGAAATGCATATACATTGATATGCTTCAATCTGCAACAAACCATCACATATTGAAGCTTGTGGATACATAATTCAAAACAATTCATTTCATTTTTACTTTGTGATATTAAAAATTTTACCTGATTTTGTTCAAGAAAATCATGGAGAAGAAATGTCCATAAAAAAACACGAACACCAAAATAATATATCATCAACAAATTTTAACTCACCAATGCTACTATCCAAATAAAAAATAGATAACCTTGTAATGCACCTCCAAACAAAAGGAATTGACCAAATATTTAACACACCCCTTTTTCAGTTTTGCATTACTCACTGTGTCATAGCTCCATTAACAACCTCTACAAGAAGTAGGCAGTAAAAAACTGGAGACCAAACACTAGAGTACAGAGAGTTTGAATTCAAAAAGTAGTTGATAGTTTATCTTGCCACCATTTCCGGTTTCTACAGCCCAAACATACATAACCCTTCACTAAAGCATTTTATTGGAGATCATATCATTCATAAATTTTGTCTGTCTTATTTCATAGAAATCTTTTCACTAATTGTAATACCAAAAAGTGTGTATGTCAAACAGATACCAGCTGTCAATGCTAAGAAAATTTCCAGGCCACATGCAAATGGGAATATTACAGGTTTCTCCCAAAGAGAATATGCCCTTAAGATTATACATGAGTAATATGATTAATCAACTCTAGATATGCATGTGCCCAAAATTAGAGTTATGAAACTGTAGTCCTTTATTATGTCCAGTGTTGGAAACTGAAATAAGTGAAACATATGAACACCCTAAGATTTATAGAAGTTTATAACTCAGTGCTACCCAGTAGAATCGAACCTGTGACCTAGGGTTACCGGGCAAAGACCAATACCACTAGGCTAACACCTCATTGTTATTTATTATGTCCATATGGATAGCATGAGCCCCTTGGGATCTACTGGATAGTATTTCATTTCAGCCATTAACATCTCAGTATAGACTCCTGGGATTGAACATGTGACTTGTAAAATGAAAGTTGCAAGTCTTTAACAACAGTGACCTAGGGTGCAAGTCCCAAACCCAGTTGGCTTCACATTTGTTGCCGTAATGATAAGTGACTGTCAAAACATAAACATGAGGAAAACTCACAACAGTGGCAATGGAGTAGTACTTATGCCTAAACCAGGGAATACCAAGTCCAGTTTATGATACTCAAGCATGTCAAGAATGCATCCATTAAAGCTAACTGCCTAATCCTCTGCTTTCCCAAGTAAGATTGATATCAGTTTTGCTGTATGAGAGACAATCTACCATAGAATGGAGCTATCTGTATGCTTAAAAAGCACTGGTCCTAGAAAGGCCAGTTTTTATTATAAAAATGTCACTCTTTACTCCCTTTACCTATGTATATGTGGTATGAAGATGAAAACCAATCTCAGAGACACTAATTTTTATATTTTAAAAAGGAGGATAAAATTGTTACGAAATCCTAGATCTGTCATATTAATTACTATACCTACATCTCAATCATCGAATACTACATTTTACAGCCATAAGAAAAGAAAATATGTTACCACAGACATCAATAGACGCTAGAAGTCTCTGCTCTGCAACCAAACCCTTTACATCTATAACTATCTCCATGTAAGTCACAAGGTTGAGACTTCAGATTGCTAGCCTTGTAACTCTAAAACATAAATGGAGACCTTGCATCTCACATGTTTTGAAACAACATTAATATCGAACCTGATCATGAACCAAATGGCCTGATAATCAAGTGGCTGGTATCCTGTGGTTAACTCAACTACCCAGTACCCACAAATCTGAACATGCACTTTATATTCCAAATTGCATTTATGAACATATAATAAAACTCATTTGGATAAAAAAGAACCTTGGAAACATATAACTTTACCTCTTTCTAATTTCTAGTAAAGACTGGCACATGGTATGTTGATACTAATTATGTAACATGCTAAAATAAAGTTGCTTACCAAAACATGAAGGGGAATTTTTCTTGATGTAAACTTTGTGCCAAAATCTTTTATCTCCGTTAGAGATGCCATGTCACACACCTGCAATAGAAATATATTTTAAGTTGCTAAACAACGAATTTGGGGTTCTAACATCTATTTCTCAATATCATTTCTTTTAAATATGACAACAGAACATGTCTTCATAGGTGGTATCGTTCTCTCTCTCTTTCCTTATAATGAATAGTTTCTATGACAAATTTTTTTATTCCATAAAAACCAAGTAATTGTAAAGATTTTGAAATTTACTTCAATAAATAATCTTATTAAGTAAATACTAGGAAGAGCAAACCTCAAGAAAGACATTTGAGTTCCCTGTCTTTGATACAATACTTGTTAGAGCCTCTTCTCCTTTATGCTTGTTTCGACATACCATATAGACATTTGCACCTCTGCATTTAGAGAGATCAAAAATTTAAAATTATAGAAAACATCTTATTATTGTTTCAATAAAAAGGGAGAAAAAGATGCATACTTTTAGTTCTCATATTAGTTTTTAGCTCAAGTTATGGTACTAAAACTAAATAACTCATATTTTCATTATCTTTCTGTAAATGCAAAAACAAACCTAGCAGCAAGAGTTTCTGCTGTTGCAAAACCAATTCCAGAGTTTGCTCCTGTAACCATGCAGTTCTTCCCTGTCATATCAACCTGAGTCTCCTCTAATTTGAATGATTTTGCATGGTCTCTACAGGATCCATTGCATAAAAATGATCAATAATTCCTTAAAAAATTTATGTCTTTAGAAAATATTTCCAGAATTAAACGTTTCACAGTTGAAGAAAGAAATTTCAATGCAGCACTCTAAAGATTTCAAATGGTATCAAATACATAATGGAAAATTGAAACTAAAATTGTAGTTTAATTACATGAGTATAGGCCCAAAGAATTTGTAAAATAAATATGAAATATGACACATGGAGAAAAACTGAAGAGGCACTTTGATAAAAAGGATGTTAGAAATGGTTCCAATGATTATCCTTTGATTTTCATATTTAGCAAAGACAATTCATTATATCTATCCTGTCACCAACATACCTAACTGATAGGACACTGATCATGGCTACTATCATTAATTTGCATATAGCTTTTTTATACTCAGCAAATGCATTGCTTAAAGAACTTAGCCTAAGTGGGATTCCTAACCTCAGGTTTGATCCCAAGGGGTATGCTGAGATGTATGCAAATGTGGGGCCACTGTAAAAAAACACACATTCAGGCTATGGCATCAGTTAGACAACTGGCCACAAAAAAAGCATAATCAAATCCTTTACCTTAAATTAATGGTCGGATCATGCTGATGGGATCAAGGCACCATGATGATGAAGAAAGTTTAATAAGGCCTCACTTGTGAATATACTATAACTAGGAAGAACTCTCTCAAATCTATTTCATAGTTCAGCTACTTTGCCTCAATTCATGATGGAAATGTGTCTTTACAAACAATTTCCTTTCTTTGGTGTCCCTGGGAACGTAAATCCCTCTCTTGCATAGATAAGTTTAGATTATGTTTAGCCTTATATTTTGGGAATTTTTCATGATTTCTGATTCAGATGCCTGGTTGAGATAAAAGAATAGATAAAATCACATCTAATAAGTGTTTTTCAAGGATTAATTTAGAAAGTAAAGGATCTGAAGATGTAACAGATTTGTCTATTACTATGGAGGTAAAATTGCATAAGACATTAATGAAGCTAGGATAGAAGGTTTCTTGTCTTGGCACGTCCCCTTTTTAGAACAAGCATATCCAGATTTCAATTTCAATCCCAAGGGAGCATGCTGAAACACATGCCAACCTGGGGCATAGTAAAATATATGTTCAAGCTATGGCATAAAGTAGACAGCTGGCAAAAGAAAATCACCATCAAATCCTTTGCCTGCCCTAACAGGTCAACCCATATTGATGAGATAAAGGCACCATAATGGTGATGCTGATATAAAGATTTCAAATTTGAATGAGAAATTTAATTATTAAAATATTATTTGGTTTCCTATATGCTAACTGGAAACTGGAAATAGAAGTTTTCTGCTGCAGTTGAGAATGGAAGATTGTAACATTGTAGAGGTGATATGTCTACTAGTTAATAAAACAATTTACAAACTTATTGAATATAATAAAAGCGTTATTTTCTATTTCGCAATGCCATATTGTCTAAAAGAGTTACTTAGTAATAGGCTTCCTGACAGCGGGACAACTTTGTTGACAGTGTGATGGAGTCCCAACTCTATGTAAGCACACACACTGTCAATTGGAGAGGTCTCTCATCGAATAATTACCCATGCCAGCAGGACCACTGCTTCAGGAACTTAAATCTGCTAGCCTTAGTTCTTTAGGTAAAGATTTGAAGGTGTAATAAGCACTAGCTAGCAGGATTATGAAACCAGTGGTCACTTATATGCATTGTGATTTAGCAAACAGAGAATAGGAAGGTACCCTGATACCTTGTGGTTGACTTTTGACTGGGATACCAAGTAGCTTCAGCTACTGCTTGCAAGTCTCCACACAACTCTCTACTGTGAGCAAGACAATAGCTTATCACCAAGGCAGTAGTTAACAAAATACCAACCATCATTCACTATCTCTCTTATGTTGTAATTGTACGCTAGTGAAACTATCGTGCATCTCATAGGAATTGCAACTATAATGCTAGTTTTCTACCTTAAGTTCATCTCTTGTATCTCTATATCCAACAAATCGTCTCCCTCAAAAGGTTTATTTGTATTAATACTTTCTGGTTTGCTTAATGAATATCTTTGTATGTTGTTGAGCACTGATAATGGGAGAGATTACTACTTTTCACATGTAAGTTAAATCTCACAACTTGTCTTTGTAGTGGTAACACTGTAGATTTGGAAACTCCAAGTTATAGGTTCAGTTACTGTGAGTAATACTAACTTATAAAGTTCCGCACATTGCACTGACTATATGTCCAGGAAATACATAAAATCATCTCGTTCTAGTTCAGACAAACTGCCTTTAAGTGTCATGTATATTTTCTCATGTTCTTATGTTTATCTTCGTAACTTACTTTGTGCTTAAAAATTATTGGTCTTCACCAAGTATTATAAAATTTAGATTGCAAGGATCAAGATCCAGAGAACCCTGCTATCCCAAAAACCATACTCAATTAAGCGAATAAGTAGCATGGAATAGAAAGAAACTAATTCTTAAACAAATTGGAATAATTTTGAGATTAAACAACCCTTGTTACTGTATTTGTTAACTATATTACATCAACGTAAACTTTTATTCGGTAACCCTACTATTTCATTGAAGTGAGGCACAAATGAGAACGCAAGCGATGATATTCAACAAAAAGTAACAGCCATTAACCAATTATGGATGCACTGCATCGCTTTGCCTTCAATAAAAACGACAGCAAACCAATCAAATGAAAACAATAAATAACAAAAACATCGGATTTCAAGCAACTTACACGTAACCAGACCTAGTAAAGCTTGTGAGGCCGAAAAGTGAAAAAGCTGCAGTCCGATATGCCTGCAAAATATACATAATTGAAATTTAAACAACCAAACTTACCCTGCCAGAACATGCATGACTTAAATTTACAGTGCTAATTAATCCTCAATGCAAATCCAAGAAAAGAGGAAGAACAATAATAACTCCAAAGTAACATTTGAATCACCTTAACCAGAAACATATTTTCAAGAATAATTCGGATACCGAAACGTTTAGCAGAAGACAAGCACCGCGATCAAACTAACCGTGCATAGGCGGAATTCTGCTCCTCTCCACGACTACACATATTAATGAAATTCCACGTATGTGCACTGAGAACCACATGTTCTCGTTTCAGTCGCAGTCACGCTCAGCTCTCGATCTGCCAGTCTACAAAGCTTCCTTCATGTGGCGCTCTTCGTCCGGAGTCGATGTTATTCCTATTTGAAAAGTGAAATATTAATTAATTACGTTCAAAATAACGTCTTTTAGTGATACCGTGCCATTAAGTTAAGGTTACTCCTTGGATGTTTATAAGTTAGTAATAGAGATGGTTAAGGTTGGGACTAGAACTCTCTAAACAAGGCCACCGTATGCTACACACACATTTTATGTCAGGTTGAGAATTATTCCTCCGGTCAATTGAATTACAATGCATAGTTAGTTTCGTTAAGATGGAAAACCGTTTTAAATGATGATTTTAATTTGTTTATAACATAAATTAATTTTACTAGTTGATTATTCAGTTTAATTTAGTTAGATTGGCAATCAATTGTAACATTTTACTTAACATTTTAATTCTCAGACTTTATCTTTTAAATTTGGTTTTTAATGAAAAGATTATTATTTAGAAAGATAGTAAGGTGTTTGTTTCTCAAGTTAAAAGATTGGGCCTAAGTACAAATTTCAAAAGCATTAAATGTACTTAAAATGAGAAAAAATCCTTCTCTATTACAATGGTTAATTGTGTGACAAGTGATGAAGTTAAGGATATAATCAAGAACAATGAGGTATAACTTACAGTTTCTAGTTAAGAGTACCTGTATATAATGTGATTTAGCAAATCAGAATCTAATAATTTTCTTCCTTTACACTATTAGCTTATTTTTTCACTCTCCTTGAGGATCTAATAATTTTCTTCCTTTATACTATTAGCTTATATTTTCACTCTCCTTGAATATCCATCTATGACAATATTTTAGGATCTTTAGCCCAACAATAATTAGCTTGTGAACTAACCATAAGTGACTTAGTAATTCATGACAACCTTAACCAAAAAGTAACTTTCAAGTTTATGGATGTTGGATCCTAAACACACACACAAATTTTATCAGTGCAACACGAAGGAAACTAACCATACACCAAACGAAGGCAAACACTTTGACAATCAATTCCATTTCCTTTAATCTAAATTTATACATGTAGTTTCGTCTATGTTCATTAACCCTAGTAGACAAGTTAGTTGTCAATCATATAGCTATCATTATGTAGGGTGCAAGGTGGTTGGCAATTCTGTGGGTGTAGTATGAGCTAATCATGTTGGCATTGACAGCTTGCCCAATAATGGAAAATCTTTTAATTTCATATGTAGAATACTGATGAGTGGCGAGGTACCCCTACACTCAACCATACGAATATGAGCGTGCACGCGCGATCCGGTCGAACTCCGCAGACTAAATGCCTTAACACCACAAGAAACACTTGGGGTTAATCGTTCGTTGTCTTCCCAGGCTTGCTTGTAAGTGTCACGGTGTATGGTTAAGCAAGTCTGAGGTATGTGATTTTTTTGGTATTTTCGGCTTATCTTCTATGCTACCAGGAGAAAGGGTTGAGAAAACTAAACTAACTCTAACTAAGATCTAAGTCTAAATTAACTAGCGTCAGCATCCGTTCCCACTTGCCGGACACACCCTGAACTATGCAACTGCAGCTTACCAAACGCTAATCGTTACTGGGATCGCCACACGTAACGCAAGTGCTCGAAGTGGTCGTACTGAGGCACCTATTTAGCCTACGTGTGATAAGCAGCCGATTCCTTAGCCAGCCGTACACACCCGTGGGTGCTCGTAACTAAGTCGTACTTATCACACGATCTAGCCTAGCAATGAGCAGCCGATTCCTCAACTAGCCGTACACATTAGACCCGGGAGTTACCAAGCGCAGAATCCTGGAATACGCTACTGGGTTACCAAGCATCCAATGCTCGTAATTGAGTCGTACTCATGCATTGCGTCAAGCAGCCGATTCCTTGACTAGCCGTACACGTCCGTAGACGCTCGTAATCAAGTCGTACTTGAACGCACTAGGAAAGCAGAAAAGAAAGCAATAAATGAAACCACGTGCTGCAAGGTTTATCCAAACAAGTTCGTCTTTATTGCCGTACACAACTTGGGTTCAGGTTACAAGCTGCTCGAATAAAGAGCCGTTCACTCTAGGACTCCTACTGCGGGCACATGGGGAAAAATTCTAACTCTGGAGTGATCAATCTGCCAGAGCTTCGCTACACTAGCCAGGATTGGGAAATGAAGGGAGTGCCGCCTCTTATTTATAGAAATGGCGGCGGGACGCGATATCGCGTACGCGATATCGCAGGAGAAGACGCGATATCGCGTACGCGATATCGCATGGGACGCGATATCGCGGCCTAGTGCAAGTCGCGTCTCATCATACCCCCATGACTGAATGAAAACTCGTCCTCGAGTTCCTTACAATGATATCAGGTAGGTATGGGATTATTAGGGGAAATGGAACTAATGGGATGACATGTGAACGGTCTTTATTACAAGACTTGACAAAAACTGGTGTTCATGACAACATGGGTGAACACCTTATTACAATGACATCAGGCCACAGTTGGCAGCTGAGAGAAAAGAGGAGAGAGAATAGAAGAGAAGAAAGAAGAAGAGTCTTGTTGCTGCCAATGCCTAGATTACGCCTTTCGTTGTTCATCTGTAAGTGCATTATCAATTCCATTCCTTGCATGCTACTTCAGTGCTGCTCCATTCCAAGTGTCTGCTCCAGATCCATTCCGTTGTTGTATGATGGCCATCTGCACCCACAACACAATCATATATTAGCAAGGGTAATTGAATCATTAAGTAAATCATACCTTGCTTCGGTTTAGGTTCCTTGGCTAAGTTGTGGTATGGCTAATATGGATCTGGGAAAATGTAGATGATGACTACCGAAGGTATAGGGGTTAGGAAGAAAAACGAAAAAATCCGGGGCTTAGGATAAAAATCGAAAAATCAGGCCCCGTACCCCCATGACTAATCGCGAACCTCCGGTAGCGTTAGAATGGAGAGAGAAAAGGAATAGGAATGATAGGTAAAAAGGGACAACTATGGCATCGATAAAAAGGATGTCATGATGGAAATGAACAAAAATGTTAATTAATTGCAAAATGTTAAGGAAAAGAAGTTAACTAATGTTCCAAATAGGAATGTCAGTGGGTCCTCCCCAAAGCAGGCTCATGCCCTTAATGCCCTGACAATCCCACATTCAAAGAGTCCGTGGGCTCTGGGAATGTCCTTTGGAACAAGAGTTAAAGTCTTAACCGTAAGAATTTACCAAAAAGAAAACAAAGCATCAACCAAAGTATATACAATGATACAACCGGCAATGAGGTGAACAATGGAGAGAAGGATGGGAAGAAGAGAAGTGGAATGGAATCCCAAGAACAAGGTGGTGTACAGCCCCTTGTGTGTTTCATGATTAATGTGACTTGGCGAATCTCATTCCAACTCTGGCCTCAAACCAACCACTTCCAGTGACTTCGCATCAATGCAGTTGGTTAAATCATCCACTTGGGTAACAAGGATGCAACTTCGAGAAGCCACCACCATTCCGACGAAACAACAGAGAGAATGGGAAGCGAGAAGGGCCTTAGTTAGAGGGAACACTTTGGTTCCATAACCAGTGCTTGTAGCCCAAATTTATTCCGTCTAAGGGGTGTGCTTTGAATCCTCACTTTTAGCTTTTTAGCTTTTTCTTCTTCTCTTTTTTCTGTTTTTCCATTTTTTTTCTTCTTTTTTTTGTTTTGTGTTTTTATGCGTGGGGACCACACCATGCAAAGACTTCTTTATTTTTATTGTCTCAGCTTCCGATTATTGGGTTACATCGGAACGGTAAGAAAACCCAAGAAGAAAACATCCAAGCACCCAAGTGAATGACCAACACAAGAGCACCAAGTTCCCTTGAAGTCACACCCTTTTCAAATCCTTGAGTCCTTCCTTAGTTTGAGAAATGCCCAGTCACTGGTTCGTTAAAGTTCTTATTGGAAGGGAACTGTACATTTCCAAGCCAAGGGAAACCATAGACTTGATGGATGGATGGATGAAGTGATCTCATTGCCTGCCATATCAAAAGAACATACCTTAGTATCAACAATGTAACTTAAAGGTAAAAACCAAACATTAGCAATTAATGAAAAACAGTTCATCCCATCGGCCCGAACACTTATTGGGTGACGAATTTACATGATGGATGACACACACACACACACACACAAAAAGATAGAAAAATATAACGATGTTGTAAAACAAAAACAAGAAAAGTTAAAGAAATTTGTAAAACAAAAATTAGAAAAGTTAAAGAAATTGTAAAACAAAAATGTGAAAAACAAAAACGTTGTAAAACAAAAATGTGTAAAACAAAAACTGAAAAAGAACTGAGGGCCCCATATGATTAGCATAGGTGGCCATCTCCCCCATGACTGAGTTGTGAGGGAGAGATCCGAAGTAGTGAGCGCCTATTTGAATTTCTAAGCAGTGCCCAACTTCTCCAAATTGATGATCTTAAATTCAGGGTTGGAAGTTGGCGACGCTCACGTTCCAGTGTATCTATGCCACGGTTGTTGGCATGAGTTTCCTCAGTTCGTTCCATGCATATTTGTTTGCTCTTATGAGAAGCTGTCAACCACGGGGTGTCTACTACTTCTTGTGTGGTTGCTACATACAGGCATCTTTGTTGCAGAGTTTCCTGGGCACACCTGTGACATGGAGACATTTCCTCCGTGTCATCACCCGATGAATCACTGTATGTGATGCATGGAACTATCCTCTTCTCGATCTTTCCACATATGTTTATCTTGGAGATTTCCAAGGAAAGATCACGGATCCTAAGGCATGCATCTACTGTGCTTAGCCATGCCCTTCCCATTATAATTGGGAAGTCCCCTTCGTTGTTGTTAACATCGATCACTAGGAAGTCTGCTGGGTAGGACCAACCACACACAGTGGTGATAACGTCCTCCACCAAACCCAATGGGATGGCAATGGACTGGTCTGCCAGCTCCAGTTGAATGTTGCTCTTCTTAAGTTGGGGCAGGTTCCAGGCGTGATACATCTTTCGCGAAATTAAGTTGACTCCGGAACCTGAGTCAAGAAGAGCTCGATGTGGCGCATTCCCAGCGATCTGCAAATGAATAAAGGGACTCCCAGGGTCAGTTAGTTTCCTGGGAAGGTGGCCTACCTTGATCCAGTCAGTTACGGTATGTGTTAGCATAACCGTATGCGTTACATTCCCTTGGACTGAAGGGTGCTCCGAAGTGTTAGTAGTTAGAGGCCTATACATATACCCGTCCGCTTGTTGTTGCGAGAGCCTATCCGGGCTCCTAGTTCTGAAAAAGGGTCTCCTTTTTGTACAGTTATCGCCAGAACTAGTGTCCGGTTGGATATTTACACTCTGAATATTTACAGATCTCGCGGCGTGACGTTGCTGCGGTTGGGTAGGTAATTCCCCTTGCATTGTTGGAGCAGGAGGTGTTATGGGAACTACTTGAGGAAAAGGTGCGGGTGGAGTTAGAGGATGGACAGAATGTGGAATGTCTCCCGGAGGAGAAGGAGTCCTTCTGAAGTACTCCCGAGCGTAGTAGTGACGGCGTGGAGTGTGACTCATAGCGTCACCTGGAGAAACTGGCTGCTGCACATAATAACCATAAGGATCAGGCTGCCGGTAAGGGTATCGATGTGTTGGCTGTGGCATCCCCCATGACTGTGGGTATTGCCACTGCTGATGTTGCTCGATGGGCTGCGGAGGTGTTCCACTTGGATAATACGTCAAGGGTTGGTGGAACTGCCTCGGGTTACCTTGTGGATAAGGTAACCTTCTGGGTGTTTGCCGTTGATTAAGTCTTGGATTTAATGCATACACCCCAGACTCCTGCAGATGTGAGATAATTGGACAACATCCCTTAGGATGGTCATAATAGCAGACCTCACATCCACCGTCATTGTCTGAATCAGAATTTTCAGCCTCATCGGAGTTAGAGATTTTTCCCTTACCCTTGTTATGTGCAGGGTTAAAGTTTCTCCGCTTGTCTTTGCTTTTATCACTACTTTGCTCATCCTTAGACTCTTCTACAATTTTCAGGACTGTTTCTATTCGTGAGTCTAAGGAATCCCACATTTGGTCTACCTTAGCCGATACCTCCGTTGTTAACTTTTGGATCGGCACAGTTTTCCTGTTCACCAACTCTTCGAGTGGTGACTCATCCTCCTCATCACAGAATTTCACTCCCTTCTTACGAAGGGAGGGATCACGGTTGTATTCCTCCGCACTTTCTCTTTTCCGTAGCTCACCCTCTTCTTGCGCTACTTGTTCCAACAATACTTCAACTTCATGGGCTCTTAGTTGGGAGAGTCTCCCTTGGGCGTAAGTCCCAAGAGTTCTTCTCGTTTCATTTCGTAGCCCATCCACGAGGTGGCGAAGTTGATCCCGCTTAGCGTACCCATGGCCCGGGCAACGATGTAGCAATGTGTAGTAACGGGCCATGGCAGCATCCAAGGATTCATGAGCTCCTTGTTTCCAGCCTTGGATCTGCTTACGCAAGTTAGACACTCTGGAGTACGTTTGATATTTGTTGTTGAACAATTCAAGCATCGTACTCCACCTCCTGATGGTTTCCGGTTCTAAGGACCGGTACCAGCTTTCTGCTTCTTTAGTGAGTGTCCTTGGGAACAACTTGAGTTTCTGCCACTCATTGTCTATGTTCTGCAAGGCACAGGCATCGTGGAATGCCTGTAAATGATGTTGAGGATCAGCGTTGTATCCCCCTTCAAAACGTGGGATATTATTTATGTCCAAACGCTTGATCCTACTGTCTTTTAAATGCCTTGTGGGAATCCTAACTGCCTCTCTAATATCAAGCATACTTCGGGTTGCGAATAGGGGTTCGTCATGATCATCTCTTTCATGACGTCTGTGATGTCTACGTGGTGGTTCCCTATTCTCCCTACGTCCTTGCCCTTGTCCTAACTCCTCTCGACCTTCCTGTCGAGGCATTTCATCTCTTTTACCTTTACTCTCCGCGTTATGCTCATGGTGGCTGCGCCCAGATGTGGAAGGAGAGGGTGAATGATGAGATGAAGGAGAAGAAGAAGGGGATCCATCACCATGGTGATGTTTCTTGCCTTCTCTTCGGCTGCTTCGGCCCCGATCGTTGTGACGATCAACGAGTCCGTCATTAGTGCGAGTGATTGTTCCTGCCGTGAACAGCTGGTGCTCACGGGGATCAGAGCCTGGAATATGTATCGTTGATCTAAGGCCCTGATGCCTAACCTCTTCACTAGAGTGAGGAGGAGGAACATCATTTTCTAAGAAACCCATCGTGAGGGGTTCCTCTTCTCCTATTTCACTAATGACGTGGGGAACCTTGCCCTTCAGTAGTGAATGTTGGCTCTCCTGCCTTGCATCCCGAATACGTTGGGCGTTTGTGGGTTGATAATCCCTTGTATCATGGTCATCCAAAACGTATTCTGCGAACAGCTCATGCATGCCAATCTGTACCAAGGCACGGAAAAGCATGTTGGGAGCGGATCGATCTGGGGGTAACACGATGTTACCTTGCATGTCTCTCCACCGCAGTTGCTCATCTTGATGGAAAACAAAGGTAAAATCCGGCACATACTCATCGGGATGAGTATATGTGACCTTAGATTGTTGAGGACATGGTTGATCTCGGTTATGCGTATGATGCTGACTTTCTCCTGTATTGTCCTTAGGTGAGTTGATTTCGTGAGAAGAAGCCATTTCTATTGGTGTGCTAATTTCACCGTTATTTATTGTTCTTGATTAACTGATTAACCCTAAGGTTCGTTTTAAGCTCACAACGATGTGAGTGATATCCCTTATGTTAAATTGGCGAAAAAACACTTAGTCCCCGGCAACGGCGCCAATGATGAGTGGCGAGGTACCCCTACACTCAACCATACGAATACGAGCGTGCACGCGCGATCCGGTCGAACTCCGCAGACTAAATGCCTTAACACCACAAGAAACACTTGGGGTTAATCGTTCGTTGTCTTCCCAGGCTTGCTTGTAAGTGTCACGGTGTATGGTTAAGCAAGTCTGAGGTATGTGATTTTTTTGGTATTTTTCGGTTTATCTTCTATGCTATCAGAGGAAAGGGTTGAGAAACTAAGCTAACTCTAACTAATGTCCTAAGTCTAAATTAACTAGCGTCAGCATCCGTTCCCACTTACCGGACACACCCTGAACTATGCAACTGTGGCTTACCAAACGCTAATCGTTACTGGGATCACCACACGTAACGCAAGTGCTCGAAGTGGTCGTACTGAGGCACCTATTTAGCTTAAGTGTGATAAGCAGCCGATTCCTTAGCTAGCCGTACACACCCGTGGGTGCTCGTAACTAAGTCGTACTTATCACACGTTCTAGCCTAGCAATGAGTAGCCGATTCCTTGACTAGCCGTACACATTGGACTACCACTGGGATTACCAAGCGCAGAATCCTGGAATACGCTACTGGGTTACCAAGCAGCCAATGCTCGTAATCAAGTCGTACTCATGCGTTGCGACAAGCAGCCGATTCCTTGACTAGCCGTACACGTCCGTAGACGCTCGTAATCAAGTCGTACTTGTGCGCACTAGGAAAGCAGTAAATAAACAACAATAAAACCATGTACTGCAAGGTTTATCCAATCAAGTTCGTCTTTATTGCCGTACACAACTTGGGTTCAGGTTACAAGCTGCTCGAATAAAGAGCCGTTCACTCTAGGACTCCTACTGCGGGCACATGGGAAAAATTCTAACTCTGGAGTGATCAATCTGCCAGAGCTTCGCTACTTCTAGCCAGGATTTTGAAATAAGGGGAGTGCTGCCTCTTATTTATAGATATGGCGGCGGACCGTGATATCGCGTACGCGATATCGCAAGGAAAGACGCGATATCGCTTACACGATATCGCGGCACAGTGCATGTCGCGTCTCATCAAATACCATGTTAATTCATTAATTTTGTTAACTAATAAGTTATCAAAGTTTGAATTACACTGACCATTATAGTTAGAGATTAAAAGTTTTTATTAAACAAGCCATCTTAGGCGATATGGTTTATTTGTATACTCAATTAATATTTTTGGTTTTTTTTTTAATTATCTCAACTCCATTCTAATTGCCTTTAACAACCACCACATATATTATTAGAAGTCTAAGCCTTTAAATCCATCATTGTATGAGAATGTTCCTTGAAGAATCCAAATAAGTTCCATTACTCGAATGGTAAATTTGAGCATTAAGAAGATTTTAAGTTGTGTCTCGAAATTGCTTTTGTTTGTGCATGATGTGACAATGCATAGTAGAGCATTTGTGAAAATTTTGAAGTGTTATTTAAAAATGAACAAATTTGAAGCTCAAACTTCTCACTTCTTGCTCTATTTGCATACCACTATTCTACTTTATATGTATTCCCGAAGCCCACCCTTGCCTGTGAACCTAATGACACATAAACATGGTTGATGATAGTCATATGATATAGATGCATCGGCACCATAGCAATTATGACCTACCATAGAAGTTTGTGAGCTCTAAAATTTTTCATACTAAATGTCTCCTTGAGAATGATTTAATGAAATTGAAATCAAAGAATTTATTATGTTTGTAGATAGAAAAAAATCTATTAGATAGACAATACATTTATCTCATGGAAAATAAAAATCATTCAACAAAGTGACTATGCACTACTGAATGCAACAAAAACAAATCATACAAACTTTTTACTACAATCATATACTTTTGTCTAAGATGTTCAGTCAAAAGATAATTAAAAAAAATGTGCTCGTGAATGTGTGCTCTTCTTTACAAAAATTAATTGATCTCCTACTTTCCATCTTGAGTCAATGTGAGCACAAACAAAGCTTGATGATGAGACGCGACTTTCACTAGGCCGCGATATCGCGGCTGTCGCGATATCGCG